>JAHBCN010003655.1:0-47500 GCA_019359885.1 Listronotus oregonensis | reverse complement strand
TTTAAAAAATGATTTGGGTTAAATTATTACCTAATTTTTGATTTACTTTTATTGCCTCTAAATTGTTTTTTTAAATCATTTTTTTAATATTTTTTTTCCATACATAATAGGCAGCCGTTCAGAAATTGCACACTTGAATTGATAGGATATCTGTTTAAAAATTTTAGTTTACAATTATTTTCTCGCATTATTTTGGTTTAAAAATTATTTCATGACGTTCAATTGTCACACTTAGTTACAAAATTTGGTGATATGCCCATAGCCTAGGAGAATGTTAAATGTCAAATTACATTTGGAAATTTAAAATAAACAATTACACAGCCTTACAAAAAAATGTCGAGATCGGTGGGTCGGATCATAATATTCCCATGTATTTTTCGACGCTGAATTCGAATTCGGCCTCAGAAAAGGCCCTACACGTCTAGGATTGGCCCCAGAGGCCGAAAACTACCCCTAGAAGAGGTAGTTTTGATGGATTTTAACCATGGTGTTCCAATGTACTTTTCAACGCTAGACCCGAATTTGTAGTCGAAAAGTTTTTTTCCCAAGTGAAATTTACCCTATAGGACCAAAACTACCCCTAGGAAGGGGTGGAAAATCGAGTTTTGCAGGTCGGAATCACAACGGTGATATTCTCATGTACTTGTCAACGCTGGACCTAAATTGGTGATAGAAAAGTTTTTACCCTACTAAAATGCACCCTCTAGGACCAAGACTACTCCTAGGAGGGTGGAAAATCGAGTTTTGCACGCCGGAATCGTATCGCTGGTATTCTCATGTACTTGTCAACGCTGAAACCGAATTGAGATCTAACCAAAACTCGATTTTTCACCCCTACCGGAGTAGTTTTGGTCCTTGAGGGTGAATTATAGTAAGGGAAAAACTTTTGACTACTAATTCGGGTCTATCGTTGAAAAGTACACAAGATTCCAGCGTGCAAAACTCAATTTTCCAACACTCCCTAGGGTTAGTTTTGGTCCTAGAAGGTGAATTTTAGTAGAGGAAAAACTTTTTGACCACTAATTAAAAAAAATACATTGGAATTCCGTAAATTCCATCTTCCATCCCCTGTAGGGGTAGTTTCCGTCCCTGGGGCCAATCCTAGACGTCCAGGACCTTTTCTGAGGCCGGATTCGGATGTGGCGTAGAAAAATTACTGGAAATATCATGGTCCGACCCACGGATAATGACCTTTTTTTCGTGGGGCTGTGTTATTTTTAACCTTATTTGTGTTAAAAATGGTTAATATTTTCAAATAAAAATAAGAACAGTTATTAAACAATCCTGGCAAAATCTTAAGATGATTCTATACTCACATTTGAAAAAGGTAAAGATCTTATATAACCATCTTGAGAAAAAAACATGGCTGGTGCTGCAACTTACCTAAATAAAAGGAAAATACGGATGAGAATTTTGCAACAAATAAATAACGATAAAAAGTGTAAAAAAAGATATGCTTCTTTAAAAACTAGAGAATCTTTACGATTACACAAGAGTCTATTTGGTTTGGTATCTAGTTTCGTGCTTAATTTTGTTACTAATTTAAATTTGATAAAAATTGTAAACTTGTTTAGGCTTAAAATATTACACCCCTTAATAAATAACATTAAATAGTTTATTTTAAGTTCTTTTTAAGAAGCGTAAGGTATTTTTATAAGCACAACTCTAAAAAGAATATTATACCCAACAAATAATTTAGCCCAAGCACTTTGTAGAGAGTTCTAATTGCCTTACTTGCAATGTTTGGCTAATTCGGTAAAATTTATAAAATTACTTATTTATTTTCTTGTTACTACATGAACATAAACTGTCTATTTTAATCAATAAAAAAATATTTTAAATAAAATGATTACAAATACATTTTTACGCATTTAATTAAATAAAAATGAAAAGTTTTTATAGTATAAAAATATAAAATAAAATTTTAACATTTTTGCCAAAAATTGAAAAAAGTACAAACCTATTTATTAACTTATCTACTAAAAGCCAAGTTTTTAGGATAAACATTTATGTGAACTTTTCGACTTAAAAATTGACACAAGAATCGCACGTTAAAATAAGTATAATCATAAAGTAAAAAGCACCATGCATATCATATTACTTAGTATTGTAGGGTGAAAAATGAAATTATTAAAACTGACACTATAATGTTTATGCCCTGCCCCGGTGCCGAAGACATGTTCACTTTTGGCGCATTTCGTGCCTTTTCCGCATATTACATCCTACATGTTTATTACACGTCCCTTTCAACCTAGTTTTTCCCTTGGGACGCATAAAGGTACGACAGTTTGGGCTAATAAGCTTAGAGTGAAAAAGGCTGTATACTCACGCATGCATTTTTAAGTAAAAATGTTTTTACCGCTTTTATACAATGTGACCTTAGGGATTAAAAATTACAATAATAACCTTTTATTACCTTTATTTTTTATTACTATGTTTAAACTAGTATCTCCCTTTGGCTTTAGCCGAATACTAAATCCCGACAGTGATATACTTTTGTAATTTTGTAGATGTACAAGATTATGGATAGGACAAATAAATTTTTCTGTGTTTTAATTTCCATCGCTTACAACTTTTTGAATCGTTATATCTCAGGAACGGAGGCTTTTAGGAAAAAATATTAATATTTTTTTATAAGTAATTTTATAATCTACAATTTTTGTCAAAAGTAATTTTACTATAAAACTTTCCGTTTTAAAGAAAATTGCAAAAAAAACATTTTTTTGTCCCTTGACCTCGAGTCAATTTTTTTTCACGTATAGGGAATTTTAAAATGTTATTTTTAATTATGCTTTAAACAATTTTACTTACTTTTAACTTGGTGTAAATTTATGTACCTTCACACTTATATTTTGGTATAATTTGACCAGACTAATAATTTTCTATAGGATACATAGACAAAATAATTATTATACGGGCACATAAAAAGGAATAGTTGTACTATATAAGGTTTGGTTCTCATTTTAAAGCTATTATTAAAATATTATTTATTTAGGTAAAAATGTATTCTAAAGGTCTTAAACCTTTCAAACCTTCTTATAAAGTGTGGCTAAAAATTAATTGATTCATGGACTTAATATAAGGATTTTTTGCAAGCCGTTATTAACATACAAACAAATTTACCCAAAAGTAAAACTTATTCATCACATCAGCAACACTGTAAAGTGAAAAATTTTCAAAAAGATAATCTTTTTGACAAATTACTGATTCTAAACACTTCAATATAGACAAATGGATAAAATTGTTGCAATTTATCGAAAACATTCTCTAAATGCTAATTGAGTAGGTAAAGAATGTGGATTGTGTGAGGTTTAACACCTCCATATTGGTAAATTAAAAGAGACTATGTAAACAGAAAAAAATATTTTGAAAAATATCGGTAAAATAAAAAAGGTAGGTGTCATCAAGAACTTTTTTTTACATTTTGTCACAAGAACATTTTACAGAAGATCTCAAGTATGCAGGACTCCAAATTCATAACGCCTATAAAGAAATGCATCACTAAATGCGACATTTAATATTTTGACGTATTTATTTACTCTTTTTTAGCCGAAAACAAATGGCCAGATTATGTAATAATAATAATAACAAGAAAACCCATTTTATGACAGATTTGTAATAGAGTCGTGTTATAACCAGCTTCGAGCATCAAAATGTTGCCCATAAAATAAAAATATCCCAGTATATGGATAAAACTTTTTAAATAAAGGAATAAAAGTTTCCAAGCAGTATAACCAAAAATAATATAAATATTTATGTATAATAGCATAAAAATAATGTCTGACTCATATGTCGTTTTGTATATTTGTTTGTTGTATAGTTTGCGACGTACATAAAAAAATCTTTTAAATTAAAGAAGGTACTGGTCCAGGAGCCAGTAACAAATTTACATGACCCAGGTCCTCTCAAGCGATAATTAGTGTAATGCATCAGAAAGTTGTATCATAAAGCTTTGTGAACGTGCAGCTGCTGATCCGTTGGGGCAATGAGCAGCGTCAGCCATTCTGATAATGATAAATGATAAAGCACTAAATTTTAAAATGACAATCAGGCGGGATATAGGAAATCCTATAGATATTTATATATAAATATATATATATGTATAAATTTATATATATATATATATATATATATATATATATATACAGGGTGATTCATGAGGAAAAGTCAATACTTCAGATACGTAGTCAGGGTTCAAAAATAAACATAAAAGTCTATACATATATGGGTCACCACAAAGTTGACATGTGCTTAGAAGAAATGGTGGAATTTTTGAAAATTATAAAACCTAGCTTATGTTTTGCCGAACATAATTTAAGAACAATAATGTTATTGAAAATTAAAATACATATTGTTTAATTATACATTTTGTTTTATTATTTTTTAAATTTTGCTATAATAAAATCAGATGCGTCGTAATTTTTTAAAATCCAAATATCTCGAAAACGGTTGCTCATATCAACTTTAAACAGATATACCTTTTGACGTAAAAATGACAAAACAATTATTTACTTTACTTACAAATGTAATACAGGGCCGTACCAAAAAGTTGTGATTGTTCAAAATAGTAAAAAGACGTGTAGGTGGCTCCGACTAGAAGTAAGAGCCGTAATAAAATTAGATTCGAATCCGTCATACCAAAAAATCTCCGAATATCGATTTTTACTCCAATATTAACATTATTATAGATTTTATTTAAAAAAAAAATTATTTAAAAATATGTATACTTATATATATATATATATATATATATTTATATATATATATATATATATATATATATATATATATATATATATATATATATATATATATATATATATATATATATATATATATATATATATATATATATATATATATATATATATATATATATATATATATATATATATTATATATATATATATATATATGTATATATATATATATATATATATATATATATATATATATATATATATATATATATATATATATATATATATATATATATATATATATATATATATATATATATATATATTATTTATATATATATATATATATATATATATATATATATATATATATATATATCTTATTCTTTTGTGTCTCAAATTAGACCGGGGCCGGGAGAAGTACCGGCAGCATTCTAATTGTCTATTAAATCATTGTAAATTAAATTCTAAAATATTTATACCCGTACTAATACAAAAAGCTTATAAGCACAAATTTAAATATGTTTATTTTTGATATCGTCGGTGTAATTAGCGGTATAACTTCATGTGGCACAACCATTCAATAAATAAAACATTTAAATCTTTTAAAAGAGTATGGGTGCTGATATTAAAAAAATATATATTTTATTTACAAAATATTTACTTTACATGTTTTGATATCAGGATCGATACTTTTTTAAAAGGGATTTATTTGTTTCCGGAAATGTTGTGCCACGTGGAATTACGCACTTTGCCTAATTACGCCAACGATATGTTAATAAAAAGATATGGCGCCTTATATAAAGAAAATATTAATATTAAAAATATGCTTTTTTATATAAAATTATAAAAGTTAACTGATTTATTCTCAGAAAACATTTAAATTTAAGTTATATTGGCTACCTGTTCTAAGATACAGATTGTATAACGGGTTATTATAATTTTTTTATTATTATAAGTCCATTATTACGACCCTCCCTACGGAGATACAGGCACATAACGGACGCCCCTGGAAATTATTTTTTTAATAACTTTTAAAATACTAGGCGTAATTTAATATTTTTTAATATGATGGTAACCAGATAAGTCTTCTTAAAATAAACCCATTAAATCATATTTGGCTTATTTAGTTTACCAGGGACGGACTAGCTTTGACACAATAATAGCAATTTTTTACACCCTGTATGATAAAGGCTCAACAATATTATTTTTGGATAGCTTTAACCTTAACCTAAAAAAAGGTATTCCTGATTGACATCGATAAAATCAACTGTTTACGAGAAATAAAATATCATGGATGGTAATTTTTTTACATTATACAGGGTTTTTTCTAATTGTAAGTCAATATTTAAGGAGGCGACTTTTGGGTTCATTTATTCATATGAACGTATGTCCTAAACATCTTAACTTTTGAGATACAAGGTGGTAAAATTTTCTAAAATATATCATTTATTATTAATATCTGTAATACCACTTTGGATATTTTAATGAAATTTGGCATTCATGTTTAATGTATTAAAAAGCATTTTTTAGTTTACTACGTTTTTTAATTTTACCAGTGACGTTCGTACGGAATTTGACCTGCCTAATTTGGAGACATTGGTGGTAAGCCACTGATTTCTCTTAAAATAAAAAATATTTTTGAATTTTATAATCATTTCTAAGTGAAGTTAATAACTCGATGTTTTTCAATTCGATGCACGGTTTTCACTTAAAAAATAAAAACCGTTGCTCTTCATAATCATAAAAATATCGGTAAACAATATCTTTCTACAGAGAAATATCTAGATTTAATTTTTCTAGGTGAAAACCGAGCGTCGAACTAAAAAAAATATGAGCAAATTTGATCAATTGATTTTTTTTTAGTCCGACGTACGGTTTTCACCAAAAAAAACTAAATGTATATATTTCTCTGTAGGAAAATATTGTTTACCAATAGTGTGCCAAAATAGGCAGGTCAAATTCCGTACGAACGCCACTGTTTGAAATAAAAAATTGTTAGAGTACACTAAAAAATATTTTTATTAAAATATGAATGCCAAATTCCAAATTAAAATATCTAAAGTGGTATTATAGGTAATAATAATAATAAATGATTCATTTTTGAAAATTTTACCACCTGTATCTCAAAAGTTAAGACGTTTAGGACAAACGATCATATAAAGTTTTTTTCCTAAAATGGACCCAAAAATTGCCTTTTAAATATTGACGTACAATTAGAAAACACCCTGTATAATGTGAAAAAAATTACCAACCATGATATTTTTTTTCTCGTTAACAGTTAATTCTATCGATGTCAATCAAGAATACCTTTTTTTAGTTTAAGGTTAAAGCTATTCAAAAATAATATTATTGAGCCTTTATTATACATGGTGTTAAAAAAAATGCTATTATTGTGTCAGTTAATTTTACTATGAAATTTTTACAAATTATAATTTGTGAAAATTTTATAGAAAAATTAATTAAAGGCCAAATATCTCGAGAAATGTTGGTCTTAGCAATTCAATTATTAGGACCTTTTTTGTAGATAATTAAATTTTCAACAACTTTGTAATTCATCTTTTTTGTGTAGCTCTTGTCATTTATGAGAAAATGACAGAAAAACGAGAATTTTATGAAAAAATTCGGTTTAGTGACCCGTACTACCTCGCCGGTGTGAGTTGCTACTTTGCCGCAATGGACACTTTTGTAGAGCATTTGTGTGTTTTTTTATGAAAAATCTTCACACGCTTTGGGCAAGTACTTAATATGAATATAAAGGGCTGAAACTTTCAGGGAACTTTTTTGGGGGTATATATCACGATGGGACCGAAAAAAACAGTATTCCAAAAAAGTACACCCAATATTATATATATATATATATATATATATATATATATATATATATATATATATATATATATATATATATATATATATATATATATATATATATATATATATATATATATTTATATATATATATATATATATATATATATATATATATTTTATTATTTAGTATTCTTGGGTTTAAAGGCAGATAAAACAAAATTTTCTAAATAAAATATAATTTTTAAAATTAACGTTTCGCTCTATATGAGGCCTTCATCAGAACGTCTGCAATACAAAAGAAAAACACAATAGAGCGTGACTAATTACAAAAATTAATATAGTTACCTTATCAGTAGAGATCTCCATAAGTAGTCATTGTTAAAATTCAACATAAACACACATTTTCAAACGATCACTCAAACGATTATTGTATACATATATTACAAACATAGCGACACAAAATTAAAATTTCTTAATAAAAGGCATCAGCCGTTATGAGTATTATTTTTGGTTTTTTTTTAATTTAAATTAAGGAATTTATTTCTTTGTAACAATTCACGATAGCGACATCTATGGTATATTAACAAAATATATGTTAATCCACTGTATTAAAATTACGGAGATTTTTTAAAGTTTTTCTCATGGTAGAGTATCAATTTGATGGTATTGGTAACAGGTGGCAGCATTTAGAGATTTAAGTATATTTGTTGATTAATTTTTTTTCTTAAATATGTTATTCTTATTATTATTTAAATTTAATAGTTACGTAATTTGCTAGAAATCAACTGAGTAGATTGTAGTATAATTTGCTAAATTTTTTGTATCATTTTTTGCGTTTACTGTATTTTTCGTTTTTGTATATATATCATTTCCTGAAATTCTCTTTTTTGGATTACTTTCAGTTTTCAAATTTTTGTGTTATTGAAGTCAAATGAATGGTTTGTTCTTGTGTGTGATTTGTGAGAGCTGTTTTGTTTTTTTGTCGTATTTGTGGGCATTAAGTCTGTTTTTCAGATACTGGCTAGTTTGCCCAATGTACACATTTTGGCAGTTTTTACAAGGGATCTCATAAATTATATTACTTTTTTATTTTGTCAATTTTGTCTTTTAGATAAATGAAATTTTGTTTAAGAAGATTGTGCCCTTATGAGCCACTATTATATTTTCTTTTGAATAGTTTTTGCAGGTTTTCAGATAATTTTGGTACGTATGGTAAAGAAAGATGTGTTGTTTTGGCACTATTTTTTTGAGGTTTTGGTGTACTATTATAAAATTGATGAAATCAATATATATATATATATATATATATATATATATATATATATATATATATATATATATATATATATATATATATATATATATATATATATATATATATATATATATATATATATATATATATATATATATATATATATATATATATATATATATATATATATATATATATATATATATATATAATATATATATATATATATATATATATATATATATATATATATATATATATATATATATATATATATATATATATATCGAATATAAAATAAATATCTGTATTATGAAAAAAAAGTCAAATAATTATTTTATTATTTTTTATTATTATTATTATTTTCTATAACTTCCAAAAGGATTTTAAATAAAATCATAATTTATATTCTTGTGATATCAAATAAAAATTTTCTGACATCTTAAAGACTTCACGGAGGTTATGTTTTGTCAGAAGACATTTTACTACGATATATTTTTTTATAGCTGAATCCATAACAAAATAAAAAAATATATATTTTAAATAAATGTGGTAACTATGTAAAACTTAATTTTATAATATATTCTTATAAATACAAATAGAACATTTAAGTTTTAAAATATTAGATTTATAATTTTTGATTTAACACTTAATCCATGAGAAATTTCTGGAAGACTGGAGAATTCCAATTTTTGTGTTTACTATTATAATCAATCTTATTTAACAAACCTAAGAACTTATTTTTTTTAGTAATTACCTGTTAAACTGGGAAAAGAGCTTTGTACTTAAGTAACTTTAAAAGTCTCTGAAAAATGGTTTCTGCAATTTTCTAGCCCTTTAAACAAAAAAGCCTAAATTTCTTGTATATTGAATTTTTATAATTTATTGTTTTATTTATACGAAATAGATTATAAAGTATTAACACAAAGACCTTTTCTACGTTAATAAACTGTTTCCTATTAGATCAGCAAAGTTAAATCATAACGCGGATAATAGTCGAATCCACGATGGCTTTCTGGATAACATTTCGTAATAAAGGGGGGGGAGGGTAGTTCAGAGGTACAGAGGTACATGTTCAGAGGTGGTGACACTACCACGCTGTCTAAAAGTTTCGTCCATGTTTTGGTACTTGGACAGCGTTGACATAACTGGAAAAAAATGGTTAAATATCTAAAAATTCGGCACCCATGGTATCTAACTCTTAGGTTTTTACAGGCCTTTGTGGGTTGTAAGAAGGATAAAAAAACTTAAAACTTGAATACTTTTACAACCATCTCATGAATAAAATTATGTTTATGTTTATGTGTCACAACAAATAAATCTATCTTTTGTGACATTATGGAAAATACTAGAAATTGATTTTTGCAATAATAAAAAGATTTAGTATAAAAATTGTTATTTCTTTATAGACTATAAAAAAACAATTGCTATTTTAAAAACAAATAATTTCAAAATCAGATAAATTTTCACGGCAAATGAAACTGGCAAGCACAATAGTAATTTTTCTTGAATATAAAAGAAGTTGCCAGTTCAGTAATGCTCTCGTGTAAATTACGAAAAATTCCGCATGGAAAATTCCTCATTGATTTAAAGTGGTAATGCATGTGATTCGGAAGCAGGAAGTCCTCGAGCAAGTGCGAGCTCTGTTCAAGTTGTAACAACCGTAATCGCAGAGCAACTGCTAACTAAATGCATTATTGTGCAAGAAATTGGCTTTTGTGAACCTTGAAAATTTAAACGTATACAGCTAATTAAAATGAGATTTAGACTTGCACGTTCAGGAAATTAATGGAAAGGAAGTTTTTAAAATTTTTAAATACATTTTGTAGGTATTTACCACATTTAAGTATATTTTTTATATGTGTGGCAGTTAACAAAGCCTTTCTAGGTACTGAGTACCGTGGTTTCCTAGATCTGTCAACGCTGTCCAAAAACTAAAACAAACAGACATTGCGTTTTACATCACCTTTTAGACAACGCGATAGTGCTATCACGGACTTTATACAAATAACTACTACCTTTAAACTACCCCTTCCCTCCAACTAACGTCTGGGTAATGTAAACTGTAGGTCCCAGACGGGACCTATATAGTCCGGAAGGCCACCGCAAAAAACCAAGCCAATAAGAGATACGCATGAAACATTTTGTTTTATATTACTATGAACTATGGTCAATTTAAAGCAAAAAAATCGTTTTTTTTTCCATATAACTTAAAAACTATTGATTTTAGGAAAAACAGTATAAAATCAAAATTGATGGCTTAATAAAACTTCAGTTTTTTTTACGAAATTTTTTGTAGCCTTTTAGTTTTTAAGATAATAACAATTTAAATTTAAAATAAAAATGCAAGTATCTTAAAAACTAAAGAGTAACAAAAAATGTAATAAATAAAAAATATGCCTTCTAGTAAGCTCTATAAAAAAGATTATATACACCTTTTTAATAAAATAAGCAATAAAAAAGATATAAGGAAAAAAGTGATTCTGGCCATTAAAAATTTTGCTAATAACAATATTTTTTGGTACAAGTAAGTATACCAGCTCCGGTTCATCTAAAAACTAATTCCAAATGTTCTATTCATTAAATTAAACAAACTAATAACATGTGCCCCGAGGCAATGAGGGATAACCTAGTGACATGGATGTTTTGTTTATTTTTTTTACTCTAATAACTGTACTCATTTCAATCCACTTAAACTTTAACCAAAATAAAATTTAAACTTAATTTAATTTAAAAAAAAATAATAATTTCCTCCTCTATCTGGCAGGCCGCTTAACATTTCTTGATCTCCTATGCTACTATGTGTATACTCATCGTTTAAAATGATATTAATAATTTATAAAGACAAGTTACTCGTTCAGAATAATCTTGAGAAAATTTTAATTATATTTTGAACATCAAAAGAAAATTTTTATAGTTTTTTTCACTTAAATTAGTGTTTTAACTTTAATTTGACTATATTTTAAAGTAGTAAATAAATGGTAGATAGCTTAATAAAAGAAAAGTTTTAAAAGTTTAATGCTAAATATTTTTTTATGTTAAAAATATGATTAAAATTTTCTCAAGATCATTCTAAACAAGTAACTACCTTTATAAATTATTGATATTATTTAAAGTAATAATAAAAATATTTAAACGATGACCTATACACATAGTAGCATAGGAGATCAAGAAATGTTAAGCGTCCTGTCAGGTACGTAACACCCAGATAAAGGCACTTACTATTATTTTTTTCAATTAAATAAACTTAAAATTTTGTTTTAGTTAAAGTTTTACGTAAATCGGAATGAATAGTGTTATTGGATCAAAAAAAATAAATAAAATATCCGTGCTACCAGGTTATCCTCCATTGTCTCGAGGCACATGTATATTGTTTCATTTAATGAACATAGCATTTTGAATTAATTTTTAGATTGATCGGAGCTGGTATACTTACTTGTACCAAAAAAATATAATTAGCGAAATTTTTAATGGCCAAAATTACTTTTTTGCTTATATCTCCTTTATTACTTATTTTATTACAAAGGAGTATATAACTTTTTTTAAAGAGCTTAATAAAAGGCGTATTTTTGTTTATTGCATTTTTTGTAACTCTTTTAGTTTTTGAGACATTTGCGTTTGTATTTAAAATTTAAATTGTTAATATCTTAAAAAGAAATAGCGCTACAAAAAGTTTTGTAAAAAAAACTGACGTAGTTTTATTAGGCCATCAATTTTAATTATTAACCTTTTTTTCTTAAAATTAATAGTTTTGGATTTATATAAAAAAACGATTTTTTTAAGGTAAAAAAAATGCAATTTGAACGCGCTGAGCTGAGGCAGCAGTGCCGCTTTGAATTGACTATAGTTCATAGTAATATAAAAAAAAATGTATGCGTATCTCTTATTGGCTTGGTTCTTTGCGGTGGCCTACAGGACTAATAGTTTAATGTGGATTGCAAACCACACCCAAGAACACACGATGCTCACTGGCCTTTATCCGAACAGTTGCTGATTGTGCCCAGCGTTACTTAACTTTCCATAAAAATTAATCTCAAAACCCAAAAACAGAATGATCGGAGCACCAATTGCGTTTTTGGCTATTTTATGGTAACTAACCTATGAACATAATAAAAAAGAAAT
The DNA here is from genome assembly GCA_019359885.1 of Listronotus oregonensis. Lineage (NCBI taxonomy): Eukaryota > Metazoa > Arthropoda > Insecta > Coleoptera > Curculionidae > Listronotus > Listronotus oregonensis. Next base: position 34,609 of record JAHBCN010003655.1, on the reverse strand, counting down.
CGTTATTATTTAAATAAATTTACATTCTAATAAACAGAAATTGGTTATAGAGGCTCAATATTAGCTTCTATAATATTGTCAAATTTCTATTTACAGGTCAAACGGTTTATTCGCAAAATCTACTCTGAACCTCTTCTAAAACGGTTTACCATAATTATATAATAATAACTATGATTCAAAATAAGTAAAACATCGTAAAACCCAGTTTATGACAATAATTTTAAACAAACAGTAAAAAACAAATACAAATAAACTAAATATCTTTACTATAATAATATGTTTACCCTATCATTGCTACTTGAAAACAACTCTAGTAAGAGAGACGCTTAAACTGCCGAACTCGCATATGTATTATCAAGTGACTAATAGTGTTTAACAGTGTTTACATAAGCTCTATGTTAGATTTAAACGGTATATAGTGAGCCCACTGCAAAATCTAACGTAACCAAGACAAACATTATTTTTATTATTTTTTTCTTAATAAATGAGACAAACATAAGTATTAATTATGAAAATAAATTCGGAAAGTAAGCCCCATTTTAAAACTGAGAAACAACCTGACGTTTTTTTGGTAAGGTGTTAGATAGAATTAACACCCTACCAAACAAAACAGTATCCTTTTATAAATGTATTATAATGTCCGAGCATAGTATAATTATAGTGTTTTACACTAGAACCCTTTATTCTATGACCTAAAAATTCCTCTTATAATAAGTAACACAATTTTACGAAAATATATGCTGGGAAAGTAAAATTTTGGTGCTAAATAAAAATAAAACCAAGTTAGCTTTTTAAAATATTTTTTTAAACAAAAATATTTGGATCCTCATAGTTCAACATAGTCTATCTACTTATTTACGAAGTGCTGTGAATCATACACCATACGGTTGTAATGTCTAAATTTTATTAAAGTAAATCTTGATACTTTCCGAAAATGAAAACACATTAATTTGTGTGCGTGACGTGGCTAAAGATTTTAATTATTTAAAAAAATATATGTTTATTAGGTCTTTTTGTCCATACGAAAAAGTTTTAAATATCCTATAACTATTTAATACGTTAATATATACTGAATTTAAATATATTTCCAAACTTTTATTAAACCTGACTTCTTTAAGACTGATGTCAAAAATAAACTAACTAATCATTTAAATAATCTTAAGAGGTCCATCCAAAAGAACAAAGGAAGAGCTACTCAGACAAAGTAGGAAAAGACTTCGCATAACAGTAGGGTTGCTAACAGGGCATGATAACCTAAGAGGACACCTACACAAGATAGGCTCATACAATGGGGACCCAAGTTGCAGAATGTGCGAAGAAACAGCCTACCATATCCTGTGCGAATATAAAGCATTGAATCACAAAAGACAGGCATTATTTGGGCAACCGGAAATGAGCCCACAGGAATATATCAACCAACCAGTCTCGGGGTTATACAGACTTGTAGAAGAAACAAGACCAAGGAGGATTGATATAAAAAACAATGGGAGATTAGGCACAAAAAGCCCATGAGGCTGCGCTGCCTGCGGTAGTTAATCAAGACGGCTCCCAGGGAAGAAGAAGAAGAAGAAGAAGTAATGTCAAAATAAAATTACTAATAAAAGTTTTTCAGAAATATTTACTTTAGATATAGGAAAAGTAAATAAACCAAACCTTAATAAAGCTAATTTTTACGTATGACAGATATTTCAAATAAATGATGACTTATGACGTATGACATTGATTTAAATAAACTAATTACAATGTATTTTATCCCTATAACCAGGGTCCTAAATTTTAAATTTTTGTCGGTGAATTTACTAACACTTTCACCATGCTAACATGAGTTTTTGTTTCTTTCTTTTAAAGAAGCAAGTAAAAAAATTTTTATGCAGAAAGTAATTTCTTTTTACATACATATATTTTAACTATAAATACCATATTAATAAAATATTTTTTAAAGGTCTACAGGAAAACAGCCTTTCCTGTAACAATGACAATAAAGTATACTATGTTTTCTACCAAATTTTTTAAAATGTTATTTTCCTTCCTTGTTTAGGAAAGAAAAGTACCACTTATTCTTCTTATGGACAAAAGTTACGTTCTTACCGAAAAAGGAAAATACAAATATGTTTGCGAAACAATTACTCTAATCTTTTACTAATTACATTTAGGATAATTCGATCTTTAACGATAATGAGTGACAGATAATTAATATTTAAATTTGGTAATGAAAGTTACTCTGACAAATTAAAAATTAAATATTATGAAAAAAAACTGATTTTTGCTTAGATTTTTAATGCCTTCTGCTTCGCGTCGGATATCAAATTACTTGTGGAAATAAAATGTGGCACTTTCCTTCCCTATAATTATATAGTCTAGGAGGAATCCGCGCATGAGTACCAAAAACTATTTCACCTCAATTTTTTATACGATCCTCTTTAAATTGCCATACTGATATTATTTACAGTTCAGTTAGAGAGGCCCCAAATTTCCCGCTTTCTTCGTTCCTTTATCCCTAGAGTGTCAAGACGATGGAACCTGCTGCCCGCAGAAGTTTTTCCTTTTCCTCCCAATCTCCAAATATTTAGGCCCTGTGTGAACAAACTCCCTCTTACCACACTTAAGACACCCACGGTACGTTAGTACTTAGGCATTAGGCTTCGTGGACTCTCCCAAGATAAAAAAAATATAAATGCATGTTGCCATAAGGCAACCTGGTGCCATATTGTTTAAACCGAAATTGTTTAAACAATTGCAAGGAATTGTTTTTTTTAACCGGATATTTTTTTATATTCTTTATTGAAATACAAATAAAAAAATCCTAGACTTTTAACGATAAAGTTAATTTTTTTGAAGATATAAATTTTTAAAGGTTTAAAAAATCTCAAATTTGGATACTTTTGACCTATGAAAAAAAATATATATATATATATATATATATATATATATATATATATATATATATATATATATATATATATATATATATATATATATACAGGGTGTTAAAGTTTTATTTTATTTTCACTTTTTTAATACATTTTTCAAAGACGGTTTGAGATATTGAACTGAATTTTGGCACAGCAGATTATGGCATAAAAACACACTTTTCAGATGTTCATTTAATTTTTTTTTTTCAACCAGTGGCGTAGCTATGACGAATTTTCAAAACAATTTTACAAAAAAAATACTACGCCATTGACTTGGGAAAAAAAAATATGGTTTTATAATAATTATCAATCAATTGTAAACAAAAATCCCTCTTTCATTTTTGGTAAAACAGTTTGGGAGAAATGTTAATTAAAAAAATTCTTTGTACCCAAATTCATCTTGAAAAATTATTATTGAAATAAATCAAGTTAGCTTTGTGTTACGGTTTTTTTTGTTGTTTAAACATTATGACCCGGATTAATTATCATTCTTGATTGTTTAAACTTTTATTTTCAATTTTTACATTTTCAAATATTTATTTTTAAGCTATTTTCTTACAAACTAAACAAAAGCAATAACAATTAAATACAATACATACATAATTTAAAAAATTTGGAAATGACCACCTCTCCCTCTATGCGGCTTCTGTCTTCTTTATTGAATTCGAACCCTTTCAAAAATTCCATGCGTGTTTCGGATAGTTTCCTCCTCAATAATTCATTTCTGATTCTTCTAATTCCTGTGAATAATAATGTTTTTAGGTGTCCCCAAAATAAAAATCAGGCTTTCAGGTCAGGCGATCTAGGTGGCCAAAATTGTGGTCCTCCCGGCCTATCCAATCATTTTGGTACATTTAAATACGGAATATTAAAGTGGGCGGGAGCCCATCATGCATAAACCAAAGTTGTTGTAACTAAGGGGAAACATTTTCAAGAAGCAAAGGCTCATTTTGGAGAAAATTACAATAATCCTGTCCGTTAAGGCGTCCTGGTTAAAAAAATGGTCAATTAAATGGTCGGATACATCCGATCCAAACGTTCAGTGAAAATTGTTCCTGAAAATGTGTCTCTGTAATCCTAGGGTTTTCCTGGGCCCAAATGTTGTTATGGAAATTGGTTTTGCATTTCTTGAAAAATTTGCTTCGTCCTAAACAATATTTTGGCATCAAAATGAGGTTTTCTTTCTTTTGGAATCCATCTACAAAATGCCACTGGTTCAAATTCAGGAAGCTGCCTGAATTTGTATGTGAAAAGGGGTTAAAAAGAATTCTTAAATCTCCCATACCGTCTTGTAGATGTTGTAGCATAATTTTTAAGTCAATGGCGTATATTTTTTTAAAATTGTTTTGAAAATTCGTCATAGCTACGCCACTGGTTGCAAAAAAATTAAATGAACATCAGTGTGTTTTTATGCCATAATATCCTGTGCCAAAATTCAGTTCAATATCTAAACCGTCTTTGAAAAAATGATTAAAAAGTGAAAATAAAATAAAACTTTAAACCCTGTATCTTAATAACTAAGCATTTAGGGCCAGTTTATATGAACTTTTGACTTAAAATGATCAGGAATCCCCCTCCTTAAATTTGCTACCATTAGAAATTTATATATATATATATATATATATATATATATATATATATATATATATATATATATATATATATATATATATATATATATATATATATATATATATATATATATATATATATATACAGGGTTTATGATGCTCATGATTTTAATGAGCGATAAGGAGCTCAAAATAAGTCAAAAAAGCCAAGAACATATGAGTCAAAAGTTAATTGCTTTCGAAATATGCCCTTTTCAAGTTTAAAAAACTTGGCAACATCGCGCCTGTTTCGTCGAAGCGGCGGGTCTTAACTTCGAACGTTGTGAGTTTTTTTGCACTGTTTACACTTTTTTTAATGAGAAGTTCATTCATTTACATACAAACAAATATTAAATTTAAGTAAAAGACAATCAATAATTGTTTGGTTTTTATTTGTAATTAAAAAATAATTGTACTTACCATAAGAATAAGCAATATCCATTTTAAGAACACTACTTATTATGCTTTAAAACAGCACTTTTTGTTTTGCTAAAGAATAAGATTTCTCGGTCGCACACATTCGTTTTCATCAGTCTTTAGTAGGTACACTTGCAATACGTTTTGTCTTAAAATTTAAAACATACCGGCATATTTTTCCCGATTCAAAAACAAACAAAAATATCGTGGCCGGATCGCGAAGCTTCGTTGTACGACTACTTCGCACAAAGGTATCGCTCTGTTGCCAATTGTTTTTTAATTTTTAACTGGGAGAACAGTTGTTAAAAAATCATTATTTTTTTTATTTGTAGACTAAAACATTTAAAATTAAGTTTATTTTATTATCAAATGAATCTACTGATAAGCGATTAAGACAAAAGTTTCCACTTGTTACGGTTTACAGAAATAACTGCTTTCAAAGTTGCATGACTTTAACATCGTTTAGACAAATCAAGTTTTGACACATATGTCCATATAAACTTTTCGACTTATTTTGAGCTCCACTATCGCCCATTAAAATGATGAGCATCATACTTTTTACATTATATATATATATATATATATATATATATATATATATATATATATATATATATATATATATATATATATATATATATATATATATATATATATTTATATATATATATATATATATATATATATATATATATATATATATATATATATATATATATATATATATATATATATATATATATATATATATATATATGTATATATACATATATATTATATATATATATATATATATATATATATATATATATATATATATATATATATATATATATATATATATATATATATATATATAAAAGAACAAAATATAAAAAACTTTTTTTATTCTTCATACAATAGTTAATAATATCCCTAATTGAGATTTGAAAAAATTTCATTGTTTATATTTGTTTTTTGATTGTTTATTACGCGGGCTCGCAAGTATGCGTCCCTTACCTTTAAGTATCGCCGTCTTTCTGACTCATATGCTGCATCGGCCTCCCTGTGTCCTGAATCATTATTTATCCTTTATCTTAAAAACTATTAACTTTATCAAAATTGCTAAAGAGAGCAATGTTAATAGTAATTAAATTATCTAGGATTTGTTTTTAAAGGTTTTTTTTTTAAATAAATTTTACAAAAGTTATTAAGGCTTCAAGCGGAACATGTAGAACTAATTTTTTATCAGTTTATATTACTTATTTGTTATAACAACAGAAGGTATAAGGAACTCATATTGTATTAGATAACTTTTTCAAACGAAGGTAATAAATGTAGAAGTATAAAATAATTAAACAAGATTTAAAAACATGCATTTATTTATTATCAATATTATTTTTATATATTATATTTTTACAGTCTTCAGACTTACAACCACATAAAAGTATGCAACTAATATTATTTTTTTATACAATAACATGCTTTGGTTGTACAGGCTTTCTTAAAATTACATGATTTTTTAAGGTCCTTCGTCGCTGAAAATTCGTAAAGGCGTATCTCGTTTTTAATAACTTTACAGTAGAGCAATTAATAGAAAAGTGGTAACCTTAGGTGCAGTATTGGTAAAAAACTATTAGACATAAATTATCTTTTTTTCACACAAATCTTTATTAATAATTGAAGAACGCTATAGACAATTGAAATTTTGTTGATTTAATTTTATTGTTATTATTTATCATTTGTTCAAGATACGCCTGTATGTGTTGCTAATAATAAATTATACCCCCTACAATAGAGATACGCCCTTAAATAAAGATGTATATACTCTCAAATTCAAACTTTGGTGCAAAATAATTAAAAAAAAAAGTTATTAAAAAATAATTTTTTTTGTTTTAAACTAGGAAACAGCATGGATGGGTTAAATGAAAATATTTTAATATTTTCTTTTTTAAACCTTTTTAAACCGTAAGTGGTTATAACACTTAAATCTAAGAAGCAATAAAATAATTTTATACTTGATTAAAAATACCAAAGATTAACAAAATAATATAGTATGAGTTAAAAAATATAAATTTAAAAACATTTTTCCTTTTGGAAGTATTATCTAAACAACAAAAATCATATAGTTTTTTAAACTTGGAAAAAAAAAAACAAATAAAATAAACAAAATAGGCTTTTTCCGGTTTCAACAAAAAATACCTAACTTTTAAAAGTCAAAAAAAAAAAAATTATTTGGTTAAAAAAAGAAAGATTTTAGAAGTGGACCTGTTCAAGGTAAGCTTTTTCACTGGCGTGTTTCCCAAAATAAGACCTTCAAATCATTATACTTTTTTGGATATTTGGCAAGGCCCTTTATTTAACTTATTGGGGTAGTTTTTTCAATTTTCGTTTGTCTTGCAAGCCGTTTGAAATGGCACTATGAGCTCTTCACTTTGTCAATGATTAGTGTAAAAATTGAAGGTTTTGTTTCTTGCCGTGCTACAATTGGATCATGTACAGAAAACTTTACGATAAATTTCGGTTTTGTCCTCCACAAATGCAAATAAGTCAACAGATCATACTTTTTTTCGTCATATTTTTGCAGCGTTTCAAATAGAGCAGTTCTATTATAAGCCACCCTTCCACTATCACACTTGTCCTACATAAACCCATAGCAATCTCGAGAACCTATATTAAAGAAAGTTTAATTATAGACAGCAAACCTTCTTTTGTAGAAAATAGCACCGTCGTTTGAGGAAGGCAAGTAAATTACCTGTCGAAGGTCAAAATAGAAACAAAGCAAGTTAAGATTATTTTGAGCTGCAATCTTAAAAGATTTTTTAATATCACGCACAGCGTTTTTGGATTTTGCGTGTTCGTCAAAAATAACTTGCTTTGTCAACTTTGTTTGATCCTTCATAAAATATTTTGCTTAAACCACATTGGTCTCTTTTTGGCCTGTGAAACAAATTATTATTTTTTTTACAATTTATTATTTTCCTTTGTAACTACACTAAATATTACTAAAGAGAAACAAGAAGCATTCTTTTTGTAGACACAGACTCGTCCATCGAACTGCAGCTATAGTTTATCCTTCATCATTTTCATTCACATCTCGCGTACAGACAGGAACTGACACGCAAAATGTGAGATACGCCTTTAATAGTACCAGTAGTGTTCTTGTTTGAGTTGTTAAAAAGAGTCGAGATACGCCTATAGGTAAAAATATTTTTTCTTCATATTTGAGATAGGGCTAAATTATATGGTTCCATATTAGCTAAACGGTTCCAGATTGAGTCACGCAGCTTCAGCCCAAGAAGGAGGACATATAAATTTGTTTATTGGCGTATCTAACCCATTATTGCCAATTTTTGAGATACGCCTTTACGTTTTAGCAACGGCGACTTGGTAATAAGCTTTTGTTTATAAATAAAGTAAGCAAAATATTATTTTCTAGTTTATATCCGAGACGCGTAAAATCTAATGTTTTATTCTGGAAATGTAATGCATTTTTCCAAAGGTATGTTTGAGCAGAAGCTCTAAGTGTATGCATATGCAAGGCATCTGATGTACATGGAATTTTAGATAAATTAATATCAGTGCCAAAGGAACGAGAAAAAATAATTTGTCTAGCTTTTTTTGTGCCAATTTTACTAGTGGTATTACAACATTTTTTAAGGTAAATGATAAATAAAAAGGCCGATGCAGCGAATGAGTCAGAGAGACGGCGATAATTAAGAGTATGGGAAGCATACTTGTAAGCGCCCGTAATAAACAACCAAAAAACAGATATAAACAATGAAATATTTTTAAATCTCAATTAAGGAGATTATTAACTATTGTATAAAGAATTAAAAAATATATATTTTTTATATTTTATTCTTTATTTTTATGTATATTCTTCATAAGTCAAAAGAACCCAAATTTGAGATTTTTCAAATTTTTAAAAATTCGTATCTCCAAAAATATTAACTTTATCGTAAAAAGTCATAGGACCTTTTTTATTTGTATTTCTATAAGGAATATAAAAAAAATATTCGGTTGAAAAATAACAAGCTCTTGCAATTGTTTAAACAACTTCGGTTTAAACAAATGGCACCAGGTTGCCCCATGGCAACATGCATTTATATTATCAGTGGGGCAATTTAAAGAGGATCGAATAAAATAATTATGGTGGAATAGTTTTCGGTACATATGCGCCGATTCCTCCTAGACTAATGGTCTATTTTTTCTGAATTATTTTATTGGTACTGACTCTTGTAAAAAAATATAAATTTTATTTATCGAAGTTATTAATGTGTAATCGAATTTTTTTTATGTCAAAATTGTACTGCTATATTACTGCGTAAAACATTTAAAACGCATTGCATTGTTTATAAGAGGAATTGGTGATAATAAAGAAAAAGTATATATCTATTAGTCCTGTTCTTTGACTTCCTATGAATGAAAAATGCTAAAAAAGTTATATATTTTCTTGCTATATGAGCAATACAGAAAAAACTTATCGTTTATTTAGTATACGTATGTTGGTTTTGTATGTGTTTAAAACTAAGCAACTTGATTTATTATGATGATCCTATAAAGAACATGTTTGTGTGTCAACTAAAATAAACATAATATATTAAAAAAACAATTAATCATTACATACAAAAACCAATCGTAAAAAGGTTTAGTTAACTCAAAATAGTAATTTTTTTAATGGCTTTTACAAGACCGAAAACAATGTATAATAGAAATTTACATACGACTAATGTTTTTGTAAGTATAATAAATGTAACAGTTGACCAACATTAGGACGACTATGATAATAGTAATACATCATGATGGTCAAAGTAGTGTTCTCATAAAGAAAATAAAACCAAGTTAAATAAATAAGCTAAATTTATTACATTTAAAAATGACACATTTGACAATGTTTATCGAGAAATGGAAAAATGCGTTTATTAATATAAGCTGAAAAATACTTAAGGCCAAGTAATTAACGCGTTGTTAAACTTAGCAATGGACTTAACAATGGGTTAAATTTAACAAAGAGGTAAAAATGAACACTCTTGGAAACAGGGTATAACTGAAATGTTAACTATTTGTCAAAAAATAATTTAGTTTGGGATTTTGCATTTAAAATTAAATAAACATATTAAAAAAAACTTTAAAAATTAAAAAATGTATATAACATTCGAATATGAAAAAAGTTGATTCGTCATTTCAACAAAGTAATTTTATATATTTTCTTTAAAAACAAGTAGCACAATAGATAGGTTAAATCACCAATACTACAGAATTCCGTTAAATTTGGGTTTTTTTACAGGTTCTCTAATATACTTCATGCCTACTAGATTTTATTAATACAAGCCGGTAACTAACCTCTTTCATAAGCATAAGTTAATGCTGTTTAAAGCTATAACATACGGTACTTAAAAATACCGCTAGAGACCCGATGTGGTATTGGTCCGATGTGCCGCAAGGCCCTTGTCGAAATCCAAGTTAAACGAACTCTAGGGTGTAAAGCTGGATCTAAGAATTTTTGCATCGCAATGAAAAGATGTTTTTGGTTTTAAAACAGCGCATATACATATAATAATTAGTAGTAGCTCAAGGGCGTTTTGTACGATTTCACATTATTATTGCCCTTTTATCCTTAAACTTTTTAGAGCGCACCCAGCTCTAAGCATAGATAATAAACTGATGTTACTGCACGGAAAAATTTTCGTCGCTAGAAATAAGCTACTCAGATTATATTATTATATCGCAACCGTCGATATATACTACTAGAGGCAGCCCTGCAACTTGGTCGTGCGAACACTCCACGTGAAAAAAAAAGATAAGAGGCAACAGTGGAGGCAGGGGCAAAACTATTCTCCGCCGACTAATCAGCACGAAAACCAAGAGATAAAAGTTGTAATTTTATTTGTCTTTTTCTCTTACTCACACTGTGAGACTTCATTGGTCCTGTATTTTGGCAAAATTATAATATTTAGCAATGAAGCTGAAAACGTAAGCTTCAAGTTGGTGCAATCTCTTCGGCATCGCAAGAGCATGCAAAATGTTTCAATTTAATGATTTAGGCGCAAACTGTCCTATTGTTTTCAGCTTGCATACTAAATAATATTATTTTGCCAAAATACATTTCCGATCAAGTCTCACAGAGTACGTAAGAGAAAAATACGAATAAAAGTACAACTTTTCTCTCTTGGTTTTCGTGCTGATTAGTCGTCGGAGAATAGTATATGCCCCGTCCGTCCACTACTTAGCACGTAGAGAGAGGGAAAATGTAGTACTCTTATTCTTTTTTTTCTCGCGTGTTCAGAGTGCGTTTAACTTGGATTTCGACAAAGGCCTTGCGACGAATCGAACCTTTACCATATCTGGTCTTATGAAAGAGGTTAGTTTTAAGTAGTTGGTAATACCCAGATATGACATGAAATTATTTGATTTATTTTTTGTTTTAAAGAGAATAGATCGATATTAATGTTAAAGAAAAATTTTATAAGTAGGTACTGGTTATTAAAAATGTCAATACTTTTAGATTTTAGGATTTAGGATGTTAGAAGTGTTAGTCTGTTTCTAATACAAAAGTATAGATGTCGTTAGTTGTAAGAAAACAGTAGTAAGAAGAATGTTAAAAAGTTAAATAATAAAAAATTTGTTCTTTTTAAATTGTAAAAACGTTGATTTTCATTAAAAGTAAAACCAATGGCAGTGTGTATTCCATTAATTAAAGAGCAGTAAGTAATAAAATTCTTGTAAATAAATTGTTTTAATAATATTTATTAAATTAAAACATTAATTTTCTAGGAAAATATAGCAAATACTTTGTCTACTCTTGATGAATCTACCTACCGAAACGTATCAATAAAATTTAGTAGGCATGAATTATATAAAGAACCTGGTAAAAACCCAAATTAGAAGAAGTTCTGCACTATTGGTCATCTAAACTATCTATTGTTTTGCTTGTTTTTGAAAAAATATATAAAATTACTTTGTTGTGCTGAACAAAATTGGTTCAAACATTTCATGGTAACTAGATAACAAGAATTAGAAGTTCGGAATTTTGCGTTTAAAATCTATTAAAAAGATTTAAAAAATAATTACCTTGCACTCTTGCACAGAGTATGAATAAAATTTATTCATATTCTGTGCAAAGGTGCAAGGTTATTATTTTTCAAATCTTTTTTAGGCTTAATGGATTTTAAACGCAAAATTCCGAACTAAACGAATTCTTGTTATCTAGTTACCATGAAATGTTTAAAAATGTGCTGCGTTGTCAAGTTTTTTCATTTTTCACTCATTGTTAAATTTAACAATTGTTAAGTTCATTGCTAACTTTAACAAAGCGATCGGCACTCGGCCGTAAAAGTGGTGTTAAAAATTGTATAAAAAGACTATCTGTTTTGCTAGTTTGATAATTTATAATCTTGTTTTGAAATCCCACAAATGACATAAAATCGAAATTATTGCAAATTGACCGCTAGTTTATTTAAATCAATATTGATTTAAGATAGTGATTATTTTTTTCTCAAAGTGCAATATTTTTTTATTAGGAGATTTTAAATCCTAAAATAAAAATGTTAAATTATTGTATTAATATTTTTTAATTTGTTTGTTAAAGAAATACCTAAAAACCATAAAAATATATAGGATTAGAAAAGTTATAAGTAGTTAAATTCATAGTTTTTAAAATAAAAACAACAAACATATAATTTAGAAAGCGTATCGTAAAAATATTTTGTCCTATTAAATGAATACGAATATTTTTATTAGTACACATTTGAATAACAATAACAACCAAAAAATTAAATACGGAGCTAAAACTCGAAATTTTTATAACTATAATTGGTAAATCATTATGGGTCGGAACAAGCAATTATGTTATCAAAACAACAGTTTAAGATGTTGTTAGTTAGTGCTAATTAGTTTATTCTCCATTAATGGCTTATATTCCATATAGTAAGGAGCCCAAATTGGAGACGACCTTCACCCACCTGCCAATCGGATAAAAACTATTTTTTATTAAATACACAAGTTGACATAATTTTTGTAACATTGACGAGAATAATTATTTTGCGTCCCATTTAGGAAGTTATTAAAACACTTTTTTCCCAGAAATGGCCTAGCACGTCTTATTTTCAAGTACCTGCTTCTCTTTTATGTAATGCAATCTTTGATATTATTTTTACCTGCCTTAGGACCGGCAAGTACAACAAGACCGCAAGGGGTTATTTTCACAATATTGTACAAACCTTTAAGAATTTTTTTTTGCAGTTTAGTTGGTTTCTGTCGCGTTTACAGTACAGTCAAGTGTTTAAGTCGATTTTGATATAAAATGGCAAGTTCGAGTCGTCAATGTTGCAAAAATCCAGCCGATAAGTTTTGTTATATATGTGTACGATTTATTATAAAATCCCAAGCTAGATCTATATTTGAGCAAGTCAAAAAAGCCTATTTTTTATATTTTAAGTGCCAAATTGGGGATCCAGGCTCCTCATGTTTGTTCTGTGAGTTGTGAGTTGTTTTGCATCACTAAAACAGAAGGGATTTCAAAACAGCATAGAGACAAAATAAAGTATCCAAATTTGCCTTCTGCGCTAAGGCCAGTTCCTCATTGCCAGGAACTACCGATACCGATAGCGCCTTTAAACCTGGACATAGTGTTTCCCAGTGATTCTAATTTTTTATCAGAATCTGATCCACAACTTCCTGAGAACACCAGTTGTGATCCAACATTTTTACCAACTACCAGTTAACCTTACTTAATAACTCAGAATGAATTAAATGACTTGATACGTGACCTAGGATTGTCAAAACAAAAATCGAACTTCTTGGTTTCAGACTTTAACAGTGGAACTTGTTAGATAAAAAAGCAAGTGTTTTACTTTACCGAAAACGGAATGTAATTTTATCAAGTTTTTTTTTAATGGAAGGGTCGCCATGTGTCTGTTGTGATATTGATGGTTTAATGAATGAGCTTAATATGGAACATGATCCTAGCGTGTGGAGTTTATTCATAAATTTATTGAAATACAGCCTAAAAGCAGTTCTGCTTCATAATGGAAACAAAAAACCATCTATTTCTTTAGCCCATTCAGTGATAATGAAAGAAACCGATGACAACTTAGCAACCATATTAAATCGTGTTAAATATAAACAGTATCAGTGGGATATCTGTGGAGATTTAAAAGTTATAGGTATCTTGCTAGGACTCCAAGGGGGTTTTACAAAGTATTGCTGTTTTTTGTGTTTGTGGGATAGTATGGCAACAAAAGAACACTACAGTAAAATGGATTGACCTTATAGAACTTCTTTTAAACCTAGTACTTTAAATATTAAATATGCCCCCCTTGTTAACCCAAAAAAGGTGCTGCTACCGCTCCTTCATATTAAGCTAATAAAAAACTTTGTCAAAGTCATGGACAAAGAAGGTAGTGGTTTGCAGTACCTAAGAGAAATATTTTCTTAACTAAGTGATGCAAAATTAAAAGAAGGCATATTTATTGGAGCTCAGATAAGAAAGCTCCTAAAGGATCTCCGTTTTCAAGCACAATTAAATGAAAAGGAATTGGCAGCTTGGACGTGTTTTGTACGTATAATGAAAGAATTTCTGGGCAACAAGAAAGATGAAGATTATAAAAGCCTCATATATGAACTGTTGAAAACCTATAAATTACTAGGGTGTCGCATGTCTCTAAAAATACTTGCACTTCCATTAAAATTTGGGTGCAGTAAGCGACGAACAAGGAAAGAGGTTTTACCAGGACATCAGGACGATGGAAACACGATACCAGGGTTGCTGAAACCCATCAATGTTGGGCGACTACTGTTGTTTTTTAAAAAGGGATAATGCTTTGAAACACAAAAGGAAAAAGTGAACGTTTTTGTCGCTGTATTATATCTCATGCAATATATTTTTTATTCACATAACAACCAATTATCAGTTATATCTTTGCATAGATTCCACTTGTTTTATAGCTTTGTATTAAATAAATATATTATATTGTAAAAATATGTCGTCTTTTCTTTTTTCTCCTTAAAACAAAAAAACTGTACGTGTAACAGTAATTAGCTTATTATTTTCGAATTTAGGATTCTAAAATACTTTAAACAAACCTATTTTTATCGATGTTACGAGTACTTTAAAAATTTAAATTTGTTGACTTGTGATTTTGTATGTAAACAAATGTATTGCGAATGGGTTGCAAAACAAAATATGGTTAAGGCTATGATTACATATTTTTTTTTTGTTAATTTTTTAGTACTTTCCGAATAACGTCAATTCTTATTTTTTTATTCCACATGACAGTACTGATATACCACAAAGCTATTTTTTAAATTTTATAAATTAAAAATTTAATAATTTCTTTAATTTCAAATTTCAAAAATTTTTAAAGGCTTTATTTATAAAATTAAAGAAAAAAATTAGTAGTATATTAGTACTGTCAGTAGAATAAAAAAATGACATTATGCAGAGAGTATCAAAAATTTTGTTTTAATTTAAATCATCGCCTTGACCATAATTTTTTAGACAACCCATTTGCAATACATTTGTTTAAATACTATATTTAATAAAAAGTAATTTTTATCCGGTTGGCAGATAGGTAAAGGTCGTCATTTATCAGGATTTTAAACTAATACTTTGTTGTACTAAAAAGCGTTAAATTAGACTATGATATAAAAGCCAGTGTCGGGAAGGCTGGGAAATACAATATTCTATATATTACAGCAAAGGCCCTTCGATATACTTTAACGAATTAACTATTATAAATTTTTCTTTTTCTAAAATAACAAATAATTGAAAATTCAAGGTTCGCCTTGTTTTAAAATAAATGTGAAAGTTAAAAAACCAATCAAATAAATTTTAAGGCAAAAACATTTGTCTTGTAAAAAGCCGTCCTACTGGTGTACAGTCGGACCAATAGGCAGGTGTTCAATAGGTAATATGCCATATTTTCTTTGTTTTTGATAACTTGCAGCTTATAGCCTTGCAAGTATGGAAATGCGCGTCAAAACAGGACTCGTACTGTGCCACTCGAGTGAGTTGGGCTAAAGAGTCAGAAAGTAAAGCGTTAAAAATATATCCTAGTCATCAAGTTACAAAATTTAATGAGTTTGTAAAGTAGTTAAGCAAAGAAAGTTTTTTTTTCTGATTTGTGGTAGTGTGATAGTCTTAAAGCAATTTTTTCGTTTATCTGTCCGTCCATCTGTGTTATTAATTTGACTAGTATGTTTTAATAAAATAAAGCAATCCTTTCTGCTCTATAAACCGGCAAGCTATAAAAAAGAAAGTTTTATGTAAAAATGACACCTAGACATGAGGTTCTTAGCATTCCAATATTATCTAAATAAAAAAAAATTGAAAATAAAGTACAGGTAGTTTTTTTTAATCATAATCTTAAAAAAAAACTTAATAAGATACACCAAACACATGTAACGTATATTTTTTCATTATACAATTTATAGGTGTAATATAGTTTTCAAGAAGGATTTGCTTTAATCAAACCCTTATTTGAAAAAGAATTTCAAATAATAAAATGTAAAGCTGTCTTAGAGAACTTTTTTATTAAAATTTTATTTTAGCCTAAAGCACGCTAGCAACCCTTGAAAGAATTTTATAAATCTATCATCATCAATCACTCTAACCTGACTTTGTTATTAAAAGTTTTACATTAACTTGAATTTAATAAATAATAATGTATTGATATATGGGGGCCATTTCTTATATAAAAATACATTAAATTTTGCATATCCCCTTACAGCTAATGTGAGCAGAATATACAGGGCGCAAAATACATAATGTTCTTATCAGAATCCTTTTGGAATCGAATTCAGGAATCGATTCCTTTTTATGGATCCGAAGGCTGGAATCGATTACTTTTTTAAAATAGGATCCGTGATTGATGATTGAAAGGATCCAATTCCAAAAAGGAATCGATTCCTTATATTTTTAATTTGAGACAAATGCCAAAATCCGCCTTTTTGAATACGCCATTTCAAATTTTTACCCAAGAATCTTAATTTCCAAATTTTGAGCTAGTTCTCCTAAAATCGTTTTATTCCGAATCTGAGGCAAATTGGTTTATAAATGCCAAAATTTGCCATTTTAAATCTTTCATTTTAAATTTCCAAATTTTTACCTAAGATTCTTAATCAGCATTACATTGATTTTCGGAAGTTACGATAAAATTTTTTAAAACATCTGCCTATTAAGATCTTAAAATAAGGAAACAAATAACATGTGATTTTTAACTAAAATATGTTGTTTTTTAGGTCCGGAGAAACAACATTTAAATGAAACATTTTTTTGTAACAATAGAGTGTGGTATCCAAGAACGGGCATACATTTTACTTGCATTTACGAGTATATTAAAAGTTCTGATTGCCCGATGTTCATAGTTTTGGTTATCTTTGAGATAACACTGAGGGCCTTTTAAATGGGACACTTAATTATTTCTATTTAGGGTGTCATCCAAAAATGAATTTAAAATTTTAGTACATTTTTATATTCCGTAAGCAGAGAAATGATTAAACGGTCCTCGTAAAAATTTTTTACAATAAGATGTCCCAGTAAGTCGCTTGGGGTTATCTCAAGAATCATATTTAAAAACATTATGAAAATCTAGCATCAAAAGTTTTGAAATACAGTTCGAAAAAATGTTCTATTCAAGGGTGGATTCATGTTGATATCAATAATAATCAAAATGAGGCCAAAATTATATATCCGTTCGGGCTCTATGCTAAAATCTTTGACGCTTGATTAATCATTTGGATTATGTAGTATCATTCGTATCGTAGTTGCCATTTGAAAGTATAAAAACTAAAAATGATCTGGATTTGTCATCCGATAAATAGAAATCGATTCCCTGGATTCGATTCCCTTTTTCCTTAAAAAAGAATCGTAATTACTGGTGATTCGATTTCTTTACGAGGATCCGGATCCGTGAATCGATTCCTTTTTTAAAGGATTCATCCCAGCTCTGGTTCTTATAAAGAAAACAGTTTTTGGTATAATTGTTTGTGTGGCATAAAGCTTAATATTTAGATCTTTTTTTCCCCTAAATTTAAATTTTTTAATAAAAAGTTTTAAAATAAGTTAATCAGTGAAAAGGGGGGGTTTTCCCCGAAAACCCCAATGGTACAGTTTATATCAAAAGAAACCCCTTACGTGGGTGACAAGAAAGATTGAAAAAAAAAACAAAAAACAGTCAAAGAAAGCAAAAAAACATTCACTAAAAAAAAATTATATAAATTAGAAAGTTTATAAAAACTGGGGAAAAAAAATTTTTTTGCTTGTTTTTTTAAAGGGAAAAAGGGTTTTTTTCCGGGGTTGGGATTCATGATTTTTTATAAAAACGTTTTTTAAAAGGTGTTTTTAAAAAAAAAAGTAAAAAAACGTTTGTTGTTATTCCTTTCAGAATAAATAAATTATTTACATGGCTTGTTGCCATTTAAACTGTATTCTATTAAAATTTTTTAAAAAACCCAATATATATATATATATATATATATATATATAAAATATATATATATATATATATATATATATATATATATAAAATAAAATATATATATATATATATATATATAAAATATATAAAATATATATATATAAAAAAAAAAAAAAAAAAAAAATATTATATATATATAAAATATATATATATATATATATATATATATATATATATTTTTATATATATATTTTTATATATATATATATAAAAAAAACTGGAAGGTTATTAGGGATTCGGTCTTTATCCCTTTTTTAAAAAAGTTAAACCTTTTTAAGTCCCGAGCTTTGGGAAAAAAATTTTTTTTCCTTTTTTAAAGGCTGCAATATGTAAAAAAAAACCTTGGTTTTTACCTGAGAAAAAAAACTAACATTTTTTAAAAATTACCCCCCCAAATTTAATAAAAAAGACTAATACACCAGAGAACTTCATATTAAAAATTTAAAAAACCCAAAAAAATCCCCATAATTAAAAAACAGGAAACACAAAAAATACACCACCCCCCCCCTAGAACGGTTATTGTAAATAGTAAATATGACGATATTTATTTACTTGTACCTAAAAAAAAACAGGGGGGGATATTTAAAATAAAAAATAAAGTGCTTTCAAATTTGAAGAGTTTGACACTAAATTTTAGACATCCTGTACAGTTCGGGTTTAAAAAAATGACCCCCGCGAAATATCATTACTTAATAAGTTACTTGTTTAATTCTATTAATTACTACTGGTATTTTTTTTTATTTTTAAATTTTTTGGTTTTTTTAAAAATTTTTTTTTAAAATTTTTTTTTTTTTTTTTGAAATTACTGAACCATTTGCCAAAATTTTGGAGTAAGATAGATGACTACAAAAAAGGGGGCCCAAATATACAAAAAAATACACAGTGTTCCATTTAAAAAACACCCCCCCTGACGTCACACTTTTTTTGCACCCTGTATAAAATTTTTCCCCCCAGCGGGGGAAAAAAACCCCAAAAAAAATATGGCAAAAAGGTTTTAATTTTTTTTTTTAAACAAAAAAACATTTTTCCTTTTAAAAAAGGGCCCAGTTTGCAAAAATTTTTTGTTTAACAAACCAAAATTAAAACATTTTTTAAAAAAATTTAAATTTTTGTGCCTACCGCCCTTTTTTCCCCCCTTTTTAAAAAAAAAGAATTGAAAAAAAAAAAAATAGAATAGAATAGGGGAAAAAAAAATAGAAAGAATAGAAAGAATAGAATAGAATGAATAGAATAGAATGAATAGAATAGAAAAAAATAGAATAAAAAAAGATTTATTTGGGGGGGTACAAAATAGAAGTCTGTTTTAAAAACAACTAAATTTTAAACATGTTACCTAGGGTTATTTTACAAGAATACCTATCACGGGTTTTTTTAAAAAAAAGTATTATAATTAGGGGATTTCGGAACGAGCTTGTTCCCTCTACGTTTTTTTTTTCTAGCAAATCCATTGGCGTGCGTATTAAGGATATATTAATTATAAATAAATTTAAAAAAAAGAAATAAAAAAAAAACAGAAGTGTTTCACCATTTATTTGCATTAGATGAAAAAATAACGTCTTTTTTTAAAAAAGGTTTCGGGGGAAAAATTTTGGGTTTTTTTTTAATTTAAAATATCTCTAAGTCTAAAAAGCTTCTTTCGACATCACAGCTTGTAACTGGAGTAAATCGAAAATTATTTTACAAGTCAGTTCTTTTATTTTTAATGCCTCAAAAATATGTTTTATTTTTAAAAATCCTGGATTTCTTTCCAAGATTTTTTGACATACAATTTAATGTCCCCAAAGTCTGCGTTTGATACATAATGTTCTCGTTCTGTAGATTTGGATCCCCCAAAATTTTTTCTAAATGTTGTGGACCTTTAACATATCGCTCAATTTAATATGGTTTGTACAAATAAATTCAGAATTCAATTCTGCCAAAGTCCAACTCCCACCATTTTCTTAAGCCAGTCAATAAGCCTGATTTGAAAACCAAGCGTAGGTTAATGTGCATTTTCACGGCTTCTGCTTAGAGGAGTTCCAGTATAATACCTCCTCTGGCAGCTCCCAACGGAGCAACACTTTACAGTTAAACTAGAGAGGCCCTGAACTTCCTGCTATCGTAATTCCTTCATCTCTAGAGTGTCCGGACTATGAAAACTGCTACCCGCAAAAGGTTTTCCTTCTTCTTCCAGTCTCCAAATATTTAAGTCCCGTGTGAACAAACTCGTGGACCGTTCAAAGATAAAAAACATCTCTTTCACTTTCAAATAAAAAAGTAGTTTATGGAAGGAGCCACTACAAGCTACTTTTTTTTTACTTGTACTCATTATTTATTTGCCTATAAACGAGTTACACCTGCTTAAATATAACAAATTATTTTGGCACAAATATAATATGATTTACCCTGTGATTTACCCGATGTAACGGAACTGGTTTTTACGAGTTTACAACAAATCTGCCCGGAGAGTTTTCGTACTGCACTTGGAGAGTTGCATTACCAACAACAAAACTATGTTTGTGGGTTTAATTGCATAAATATGAAAACCAATAGAGGTGCAATCAAATATTTGTAAATTTATATAGACAAAAAGTCTATTTAACCTTTAATTTATTTTATATAATTTATATAAACGCATTATAAAATATCAAAGTTAAATTCTTTTGTTGTTGCGAAAACTCTTCTAAATTTTTTACTATTGCCACGTCTTTTGTATTATTCTACAAGAAATCACACCGAATAAAAATATCAAAATAAAAAGCCTAAATACCAAAAGGAATTAATTATTTATTTGGTATATATCATTTTAAGCTCGAAATTGTAATGGTTTTTTATCGATGTCCGGTCCCTAATTAAGTATAGATATACATTGAAGGCAAAGTCAACAAACCATTTATTTTAAAAATATTAAAAATATCGTCTCTATAACCTTTATCAAAAATTATTCTAATAACCTTTCGTTGTAAACCAAAAACTCTATTTATATTAGGTGAATGCCCCCACCCAATAAGACCATACTTACAATGTGACACAAAAAGTAAATGATATGCTAACAATAATGTTGTTCTAGACATTTCACATTTTAGTGATCTAGTTACAAGTAGTTTCTTGCTAATTTATTTCAGAGGCATTTAATATGATGCTCCTAAAAAAGAGCTTGGTCAAGATAAAAACCCAAGAACTTTGAGGAATTTTGCTTCAGATGAAGCTCTTTGTGACTAAAATACCATAAATTGGTTTTATTCTCATTTAACTTTAACCCGTGTTCCGCAAACCACCGAGAGGCACTTTCTTCAGCTTGTTTCATTTTCACGCCTAGGCCTTCGCTGGTCTTATTTTTTACTACTAAGGTGGTGTCATCCCCAAAAAGTACTTGATCGGCACCCGGCACCAAACCGATATCATTAATGTAAATTTAAAAAAGTATTGGGCCAAGCCCCGACCCCTGAGGTCCCCCGCAACTGTTTTTTCTTACAGCTGATTTTTTATTTTTTGTAAAGACAAACTGTGTTCTGTCAGAAAGGTACGAGTTTAAGAGCTGTACACTTTCTTCATCGAAATTATTTTTTTTTTAGTTTTTCTTTAAGTAAACTATGGGAAACACAACTTTCGTAAGGTCACAGTGCCACATCAGTGCCATCTATAGTTTTATTTAAGAGATAAACAAGTGCATTTATTGTTAATTTTTTGGCTCTAAAACCAAACTGGCCAAAATAAAACAATTTATGTATCTCAAAGTGACCAAGGATTTGTTCTTTTAGTATTGACTCAAAAACCTTTGATATTATGGGTAAAATAAAATAGCCCAGTCTGTAGGTAATTTTCATGACTTTAATTTGTAACAGGTTGAAAGGTGTTAGAGATTATAGAGGGTAATTACCTAATTATGACTATATAGTTTTAGACTCGAAAAAAGTGTGCAGGGGTGGAGGGTTAAAAGTGCTAAAAACGTGTTTTTCGCTTCTGCAAGCGTCATTGTTAATTTTAGAGGAACACGTTCAAAATATTTTTTTTAGTTATTAAAAAAACCTATAATTTGAGCCCGGCCTAAATTTATTTGGTCCATTTGTTTATGAAAAAATCCAAAAAAACCGTTAAAAATAGCCATTTTTTGAAATGTTGATAATTATTGCAAAAATATTTTTTTTATCTATTTCTGTCACTGCAAAACATAGGTTTTTAATTCCTAATTAAAAGAAGGTTCTAAAGCATGATCGGTTAATTTTTGCTAAGATAATTTAGTATTACGATTTAGAGCCCTAATCTAGTAGGCTATACCTTTTTGTTTTTTAAATATTTTAGGTATTACAAACTGTCTTTTGCTTTTTCAAGACTTATATTTTACTTTCTGATAGATCTGAAATAAAAAGAAATAAAGATTCGTTTTTGGTGAAATTCTTTTTTTTAAAAAAAGTTAGTTGAAATTAAACAATTTTAAACCAAAAGTATTTGGGCATACTTTTCCCAAAAATTTTTAAAAAATTTTTCAGTGGAATCAGTTAAACCGTAATTAAGGAGTATTTCTTGTTTTTTAAAAATTTAATTTTGGCGGTTAGTTATTACCTTAAAATTCCTGTGTTTAATTATAATAATTATATTTTACTAATTTAGATCAGCGAAATAAAAAAAATAATATTAAGTACTTCGTTTTGAGCCTGGAGAATAAGGTACTTTTTTCTTTATAAACAATTGAAGTTGGAGCGCCCCCTGCATAAGTTAAAAATTTTAAACCAAAAAGTATGGAAAGCTGGCTTCAAAACAAATATTTAAAAAAAAAAGAAGTTTCTATAACCAGTAGGAATCGAGTTACCAATTTTTTTTTAAGTAATATTTTAATTGTTTATAATAATTAAGAATTAATTTGGACGGCATTTAATAGTATAATACTTAAACTTAATATACCGCACAATAAAAAGTTGTTATATATATATATATATATATATATATATATATATATATATATATATATATATTTAATATATTTTTAATTATAAAAAAATAATATTAATTAATTTAAAATTTAATTAATTAAAGCCGTGTGTAAAGTGACTGATACTGTCGTCGGCGCTAGGGAGGTGGTGGTGGGATTAGAAGCTCTCGGACTGTCATGCCGAGTCAAAACCTGAAATCGAGAGTTTAAATCAGCGGAGCGTGGACAAAATAGCCAAATCTTTGCGAATTTTCATCGGATCAAGCTCTTTTTTTAATCTAGGGTAGCGCAAAAAGGTTATAACTAATGGTGCATGGTACAGAGTTTTTAAAAATTATCATAATTTTTTTAATTTTTAATCTATGCGTCTCAGCTCATTTTAAATGGTAATATTAAAAGCACTTTAGAAATCGAAAAGCCAGATTGGTGTTCATGAATCCTTCAATTAAAATGGTATTGGCAAGAGATCAATTAATATATCTGAAACTGAAACTGAAATTTTAGCTTCGGATTTATTAATTGATATGTCGTCTTCAAATAAAAAATTTAAATATAAATAAAATAAAGTTTAATTGATTACACAGGCCCACAAAAAAAGTGGTGTGTGCTGGGTGTGGGTATAGGATTTTCTGAAATATTTTTTTCCCTGAACACAAATCTAAAGTAAAAATTGGGGGTCAAACAGCAAATAATCAAGAAAAGGCATAATTTCAGATATTAACGATTTTTTTTAATGTTTACGTCAATATCTTAAAAACTATTAACGATACACAAAACTTTATAAGACATAAGCTATATATTTTTACAAGACCTTTAATTAAGGTAATATAAATTTTTTGTCTAAATGCAATATTTTTCGAGTTATAATCAAGTTTTTAGGATTTTTTTAAGGTATGGAAAAAATTGAAAATTAATAATTTTTTTATTTTTGAATTTTTATTGCAAATTTTAAGTAATTTGGAATTTAAATAAATAAAATAACCCCTTTTTTTAAATATTTGTTTTAAAGCCAGCTTTCCATATTTCTTGGTTTAAAATTCTAAACTTAGGCATGGAGCGCTCCGGCTTCAATTGTTTATTAAAAAAAGTACCTTTTTTTCAAGGCTCAAAACGAAGGATTTAATATTATTTTTTTGTTGATCTAAATTAGTAAAATATAAGTCTTAAAACAGCAAAAGACAGTTTACAATACCTAAAATATTTATTAACAAAAAAGATATAGCCTACTAGATTAGGGCTCCAAAATCAGTAAAACTCAATTATTTTAGCAAAAAATTATCCGATCATGCTTTAGAACCTCTCATTTAACTAAGAATTAAAAAACCTATTTTTGCAATGACAGAAATGGATAAAAAAATATTTTTGCAATAATTATCAACATTTCAAAAAATGGCTATCTTTAACGGTTTTTTTTCATTTTTTCATAAACAAATGGACCAAATAAATTTTAGTCGGGCTCAAATTATAGGTTTTTTTAATGCAAAGAAAAAAAATTCTAAACGAATTTCTTTAAAATTTACAATGGTGCCTGCAAAAGCATAAAACACGTTTTTAGCACTTTTAACCCTTCACCCCCCACCCCTGCACACTTTTTTCGAGTCTATATATATATATATATATATATATATATATATATATATATATATATATATATATATATATATATATATATATATATATATATATATATATATATATAAGTATATATATATATATATATATATATATATATATATATATATATATATATATAAAAATGGATATATGATTATTTTTGGTTATAAAAGGGTTTGGATTATTTTTGGTTTTTGGTTTTCAATCCTTGGGATATCCCTTAAAACATCTGGAATTCACATTTTTCAATAGTCATTTATAAAGTCAGTCAAGAGATATAATTTTTGTTCTCCCATGCTTTTTATTATTTTACTATTTAGTTCATGACAATCTAGGCTAGGTTTAATAAAAATAAAATAAAAAGTAATACAACAAAAATATGCCGAATGTAACTAGTATTAGTGCTGTTATATTTTTTTCCAAGTTACATTAGGATGCTTTCAAGAAAAATATATTTTTATACAAGACATAGCAAGTTGAAAATAGTTTTTAGAAATTTTTTATGGTCGACTTCTTTAAGAGGATTTTTTTAAATGACCAACGACTATTACTTTCTGAGATATGGTACTGCCTGTCAACGTTTAATAAAATACCCTTTATATTATTAAAATATTTTGCAAAATTTACACAAATCGATAAGTAATCAAATTACTTGATAACTGTGTGTTATGTTATCCAGTCTTATCATGCTTTATATTATAAAACCCTAACCGACTATTAGTTCATTTGATTACACATACAAACACAACTATTACCTGGATGACGTCACGCCACACCTTGCCGGCGCTCCCGCGACTCTCCCCGTGACTGCCTCCGACGCCAGGGGCGGCACCACATGAAAACACGCACGATGCGGCCCTAATAAGGACTGATTACTGCTTTGAGTTTCTTTTTGATAAAGGAAAAGTGCAACTGAGTAATGTATAACGATTAAGGAGAGTTTCTGAATATCTGTGAAAATTGTACTATTAACGGCCTTTGCCACCACTAAAAATAGTAAGTTTTTTTTTGGGAAAAATAGTAAGACACACCAGTATAAAAGCAACATTTTAACACACAGGTTTATAAAAAGAAAACAAATAGGAAGGAACAAAATAATCTTTTTTTTACAAACGTGTTAAAAATTCAATTCTTAACATTAGGTATCTTGATGTCTTAAAAATGTTACTTTAAAGCACTAGTGCCTTAAAGTAACATTTTAAAGCACTAGTGTTAAAAGTGAAATGTTAAATTTTGAAAGGTCACGTCAACGTTTATTTATTTACTCCTAATATATACTTATTTATTTACCCTTTAAATGGATCGATCGAAATGGACGACCAACCAGCATCAACAACGGTTCTTATAATTCAATAATAAATGCCCACTTTAATAATCTTTTTATGCGATGCTATGTAAAACTATATCTTCCAATTTTTGAATAATTTAATTTTTAACTGCATTATGGCGTTTGTGAAAAAATTAATGTATGATATTTTGAGTTTTGTACCCGTGGAGTCTATTGATCAGCGTATTGAGAACTATCAGTATGCAAAGTTTAAAAAATTGACCGAAACCCATTTTCCAAAAGAAAATTAAGGAGACTTTTCATAAAACGTTTTATTATTTAGTAAAGTTATAATTCATAAAATTAAATAAATTTTCTAGAAGCCATTTTGGGGACATCTTATAACAGTTCTTTCTTTTGTGACAGCATACCCAAGTTTAATTTATTATTATTTTTTCTTTCGCTTGTCGTAAGAATGCTGGAAGCTTGGACAGTTATGTTCAACGTCCTATTTTAATGGAATGTAGTTGCTGTCCAATATCAGCATATTTTGGTTTTGTACTTCAGGGTCCTACTGTACTAGATGAAATTGTTTTGGAGCAGTGAATTGTGGATTTAGATCCAAGTCAAGTTAATGTGCTAAATGTAGTAAAACTTTTAGTATAAGTAAAATGTGTGAGTGTAAGTACAAAAACTATACTAAAGGATTTTAAAAAAATGGTATCGTAGTTTCGGATAATAGATCTTACCAAATATTATAGTTTGTTTGATTCCAAGTTTACTCAATAAGAAAATCCAAATATATAAATTAAATATATAGTATAATCTAGTATCTAATATTACTTGTACTTGCGCCCTTTTAACATCAAATACTAACAGATTATAAATTATATCTAGTCCAGTAAATAAAGGCCGGAAAAACCCCAAACCTAAAGAACAGGTACTAATGTATTTACTGACCTATGAAAATATCATAGATAGAAAAATGTTCGTAAAGGCCTGAAAATGACCCTCAAGAGCCTGGAAATCCGTTTTTTCGGGCTTAGACGAAAATGAAGAGAAGTTCATTAGCTGAAAAAATAATTTCAATCACTTTTGTCAAAAATTTGATAGTTTTTGAGATAACCGGCCATAAACGCTCCGCATCTGGAAAGGCGTTCTAAGCTACTTACACTTCCAAGCAGACAGACAAATTTTTAAATTACTCACGTATAAATGCATATTTTTTTCATAATTTAAAGTTCAGATAAAAGAAGGAGCCGGTAGCTATAATATTTGTCAGTGTTTCCTTTTTTTTTGTTTCTCTAGAATATTGAAAACTCGAACTAAAGTAAGTTTTTGCTCGATATTTTGACCCTCCTATTAATCTCTTCATATTTTTTTATAAGAAATAATTTTACCAAATCCTTCCGAATAATGGGGCTTTGTAAAAGGTGTTGAATTCATTCCGAAAGATTTAACAAATATTTTTTGTGTATTTTTTAAACAACTTGTTTTTCTTAAGGCGGTTTTTTTGGATTTCCGGAGTTTTCAAAAATGCTCGGGTCTATCGGAAATAAACCATATCGGCTTTCAATGCACATCATTCTAAAGCTTAGATTGTCCCCTTCTCAATGGCACTCTTCTTTTTTTTTCGGAAAATCGAGAAAATTTTCACCCCAATGAAAAAAATTTAAGCACGAAAAAAAAGTAATCATCAAAAAAAATGTCGACTTTTTATTAGAGTGAGAATTTTCTCGATTTTCCGGAAAACTAAAAAAATGGAAAAAAAGAAGAGTACCATCAAGGAGGGGACAATCTAAGCTTTCGAATGATGTGCACTGAAAGCCGATATGGTCCTTGATTATTTATTAATTCCCGAGAGACCCGAGCATTTTCGAAAACTCCGAAAATCCAAAATATTATAGCAACAGGCTTCTTCTTTCATATGACAGTTTAAATCATGAAAAAATATGCATTTTCACGTGAGTAATTAAAAAATTTGTCTGTTCGCTTGAAAGTGTAAGTAGCTTAGAGCGCCTTTCGAGATGCGGGACAGGTGCAAAAAATACGTGGCAAAAGTAATAATAACCGTTTTTGCAGCTAATGAACTGCTCTTTATTTTCGTCTAAACGCGAATTGCGTAAGTGTCATATTTCGGGAGATATCGGGAGAAAAAACGGATTTCCGGGCTCTTGAGGGCCATTTTCAGGCCCTTGCGGACATTTTTTAATCTATGATATTTTCATAGGTCAATGTGCAACATTAAAACCTGCAAATTCAAAAAACATGTGACGGCCAGCCCTGATCTTTAGGTCCAAGGCTTCGTTTACTGGACTAATCTGACTAAAAGATTGGCATGTGAAGCATTCATAGAGAGATAGTTTTGATGACCCTCCTGTATCTTGTATCTCGGATTGAGTTAGTCGCGGCATAAACTTAAACAACTAATAGGTTTGTTGAAGGTAACAGAAAGTTCTACCATTTTAACTTTTATCGAGTAACATGATAATGCTTCAGATACAGGTAAATGCTAATTAAACATTATCCAAAAGGAATAAATGTGCTTGCAATATAATCTCCAAGTAGGATTGTTTATTCTAGCAAACTTTAATGAGGTTTTTGATGAAACTACTTCATGCCTTGATTGTACTTGTATTTATAATCATTATGTAGTGTATTTGCACAAGCGACTTTTACAAGGCAAAATATAACTTGGTTTTTCTCATTAATTTTCTGTAGCATGCGGTTGGATAATTTCTACGGCTTAACGTTTTGCATATTCTTTTAATTAAACTTAATTTAGATTCCAACGTAGTTTGCAGTTTATTTTTAATACAAAAGTGTTATTAAAAAAAAACTATTATAACTTGCTTAATAATTATATTTTCATAAGTGTGTAGTATGGTTTTTTTATTTAATTAAACACACGCAAATTAAAACCATTTATATTTGCCAGAATTCTAGTTAACAAAATCAAAAAGACATTTTTGTGAGGCTTGAAAAGTTTTAAAATTATTAAATTCGAATTCGCAATTTTTTTTCTTTCTGTTTGACATGTGATAATGTGAAAGTAAAGTTCCCAAAATCAAAGCTTTAAACTGCATTTAAATTTACTGTGAATTCAGACAATTTTTAAGGTTTTTTTTTCTAAAACTGTTAGCAATTTTATCGGAAAATTTATGAAAAAAATCAAGTAGATTCTGATAACCTTTGAACATGGTTGAGCTAAATAAAAACATTTATTTTCTTATTTTACATTTTTTTTTAAATCTAAATACGGTCCGAATTCGCCCCTATGTGTGGGGTTAATTCGGACCCGCCTGATTTTTAAAGAGAAATTCTATTAGAGCGTATATATGGGTCAATTCGGATAGTAAAATATTAAAAATATAATTTTAAACCCACAGGACTACTTTTTGCGTAGGTACAAAATAATTTAAGTTTGTAATATTTAAATGCTTTATTATAAAACTAAGCCCTCCTCGAAAGCATTTATAAAAAATAAAACAAATAATGAAGTTAACATTTTTAGTTTTTAAACTGTTTAAACAGAAGCTTTTCACAAAATAGACCTATTCGATTTTAATACCTTTATTTAGTAACTTAAACCTGTAAATTTGTAACATATTTAATAATTTCTATTATTACCGTTTTGTTAACAATGCTTTCGTCTTTTATTGTAGGATAGGTAAAATAAGTAAGTTTTGAAGATTAGTGGTTTCTTTAAAAAATTAATTAGGCAGGACTTATCATCCATTATAAGGGTAGCAGAGCCAATATAAAATGTAAACCTTTTTTTTGGGCACGCTAATCTAACTAGTACAAAAGTCCCTACATTTATATTTTTATAGTCACTTCAGGCAGAACGTTATCACAGCTTTTATCTGCAGTCTTATTTGGTTTATAGCTTGTACTTCCTTCATCATCACTATTGGTTTCCATGCTGTCTTCGACATCTTCCTCTAATTCATCAGGTTCCACGTCTTCGTTATTTGAACTTCGGTCAAAATATTCGGAACTTATTCTCTTGCCAGTAGCAACGGCTAGCTTTTTGCCACGTTTTTTTTATAGTATCACTAGTCGTAGCTAATCTACTTCCCTAAGAAAGTTTTGTGGATACACACCTTCCCATCTTGCTCCCCTTTATTTTCTGTATCCGTTATCTTCTTTAAAACCACGGTTGCCTTAAGTGGCACGATGCCGCAAGCTCGAAGGCCGTATATAATGTTGCACTTTTTATTTTCAATGCTTTTAAGGCATAGCTTTAAAAGCCTAGAAAATTTGCTTTTCGGTAAACAACCTTTATTTTTTAGCTTCCATTCAGTAAGGATCTTTCGCCATGATTTCTTCATTGGAGCGAAAAACGAAACATGTAGCGGTTGCAATAAGTAAGTTGCGTTTGGAGGGAGTAAAACAATTTCTATATCGTATTTCTTGCAGCACTGCAACTCATAAATCGACGTAGGAGCAGCTAGGTTTTACCAAGTTATATTTTTTTCCAGTTAATTTCTTAAAATAAGGCAAAGCAATTTTCTCGAACCAGTCTTTGAACGTTGAACCATCAAAACAGCCCGATTTTGTTCTAGTGTAGATAGCGCCTTCCGGCCCTACTTTTATCCATGTTGGGTAAAGATGAACAAATTTGTAGGCGATATACGGTGACAATAATTCTCCTGATGCACTTATAGCCATCATAACTGATGTACTTCTTTAACTGGAGTCAATA
Source organism: Listronotus oregonensis (assembly GCA_019359885.1). Lineage (NCBI taxonomy): Eukaryota > Metazoa > Arthropoda > Insecta > Coleoptera > Curculionidae > Listronotus > Listronotus oregonensis. Next base: position 3,712 of record JAHBCN010003655.1, on the reverse strand, counting down.
ATTCTCTGAACCCTTTTAGATCTCCGACGACAAAGTACTTTTGCTTTCCCAGGATCGTCAGTTATATTTATCTTATCGAAGTTCACTATGTTGGAACTGGGAATATCTTTCATGGTTTTAGACAAATTATTAAAAAATTCTTGGAAAAATTATTAACTGACGTTTGCACGACACCTTTTGATATTCTGAGAAAAACGCTCGGTTAAAATCTCGTTTCTTGCCAAAAAAGAGTAAAACCACTCCACTTCGGACATATTATCTTTAAAACGTTTTATTATACGTCCTTGCCTATCAATATACTTTTTGATTAGACCCCGTATATCATTTCGAGTCATGGGGAAACCCCATTTACTAAATATTGTAATTCCTTTGGCAATTAGTTTTTTATCTGCATCGGATAGGGCTATTTGTCCTTGTTTTCCTGTATGCTTTCCTTTGATTTTGTCATTGAGTGTAGATCTTGGTATATTATAGTATGTTGCTAGTATGTTCTACATCGTATGTCCAACCATGCTTTCTTCAAGTTTTCTTTTGAATAGCTCATAAATTGAGCACCAATTTTCTTCTTGTAAGCTCTGACCATTGTGTCCGGATTCACCCCACCTGTGGACAATTTTTTACTCAAATATATTTTTCTAAAAAACAATATGAAAAATTTGTTTTTTTTGCGAATGCATTTTGTCGAGAGGGTAGGCAATATCCTACTAGAAGCAAAATCCTCATATCCCTAATGACATTTATGTTATGTTTTCTTTTGGAACTTTCTAAAAATATGGAAAAATAGCACCTCACTAAAAACTCACCTGCACGTCGTAAATTGATATTTTCGCGGCAAACAAGTACACTCTATCAAAGTATGCCTTCTACTGGGACGATAGCGACGGGTGCCGTTATTATTAATCGGACAATTTTGGAAACCTTGACAAAATTGCTCGAAATACCACCAGTGACCGAATTCACCCCAAATGACGGTACTTATCAAGGTAATGTTTTACTTACCTACAAGTTTTTAACCGCTAAAAGTTGAGGTTGCAACTTACCTGAAAATAAAAAAAAACTTTAAAAAAATTATATTTTATGTGGTTAGCGCTATATCTAACATAAAGAAAATTATTTGCTTATGAAGGAATAATACTTATTATTATTTATAACTGCTCTATGTATGCCCCATATTAAGACGTGAAGAGTGTCTATGAAGGGTAGGGTGAATTGACAATTTTCGGCGATCGTTTATTAATGAGTATTATTAACGTATACAAAATTATGCATTAATAACAATTATTAATGCATAATTTTCTATTAATAACATAATAACTGATCAGAGTATAGGCACAAAAAAACACAGGACAAAACATTCAATATATTTATAACCTTGTGACTCGAATAACAGTTATTAAGTCACCTGTCAAGTTGGTTGCCTAAATTGAAAAGCAACCCAAAAACCATAGAAAATAATATTTTAGGTGGCTAGTAATATATCTAACATTTAGATTAATATTTGCTTTAAAAAAAATTATATTTATTTAACTGCTCTATGTAAGTCCTACATTAAGACGTGAAGAGTGTCTATGGAGGGTAGGGTGAATTGACAAATTTCGGCGATCGTTTATTAATGAGTATTATTAGTGTATACAAAGTAATGCATTAATAGCATTTATTAACGCATGATTTTCTATTAATAACTGATTAGAGTATAGACACAATAAAAAAAACACAGGACAAAACATTCAGTCTATTTATAATAGTTGTTGTATTTTGTAGAAAAAGCAACAAATTGCCACAACTTGTGGAAAACTTAGTGGAAACTTTGTTGTAAACGCGGCTTAAATATCCAATTAGCATAATAATATACCGAGTGTCATAAACTATGGTTGATAATAAAATGATTATAATAGTAATTTGGCAAAAAATGTTTGAATTATATGGTGTTCACGTTACGCACTAGTGTGTAATGTGAATTAATGGACCTTTTTCGTTATACCATCCCCACAGAAATCGTATAAAAACATTTCAAATTGACAAAAAAGTACACTTTTAGTGATTGATCACCTCTGACATATAATTGGGGAAAATAAAAAGTCCCTTTATCTAACCAGAACTAACCATGACCGCCCTTTCTGGCCGATTCCCGTGGGGCCAGAGAGGGCGGTCGGTTAGTTCTGGTTAGTTAAAGCGGCTTTTTATTTTCTCCAATTATATTTCAGGCGTAATAAGTCACTAAAAGTATACCTACAAATTAAAAATAAAACCATTCCTCTCCCATCAATACCTTCAGCCGACTTCGACTAATGTCGTAAATCGTTCGTGATTGGGAATAATTATCGAAAGCTCTCCGCATCCGCTAGTGGAACGTGAGAGCACTGCCATCAAGTGAAGTTCATCTTGTAAAGAATTTTTTATCAACATTATAACATGTTTACACTAAATAAAGCACTCAGCCTGAAGATGCCAAAAATATTGGCGAAACGTTGCTGACCAAGAAATGAAGCTACTTTTCATTTCATAATTCCCACCTTAGCCGTCACTTGATCGGGTCCACACATCATTACCAGATTAAGTTTTTAGGAAGGTTTCATAAAAAACTATTGAATATGTTTTATTTATAATTTGAATTTTGCTCGACTATTCTACCTATTTTATGAGTTTCCTTGAAACCTTGGCAGAACATTTTGGACCGTTTCAAGCTGACAGAATAGTTGGCATAAGCTTCTTCTGCAATTACAAAGCCGTGTGTAAAGTTTGGAACTTGTGCACATTGGTTGAATTTTCGGGTTTTTCCTCGCGGAAAATGGCTCAGCAAAATGGTTTCCTGACCGTTCTAAGCTGGCAGGATGGTATTCAAGGACCTAATTTAACATTACAAACTCGGATTTACCATTTTCGAACTTGTGCACATTGGTTGAATTTTCCAGTTTTTCCTCTCGGAAAATGGCTTGGCAGAAAGGTTTTCTGACCATTTCAAGGTGGCAGAATGGTATTGGAACTTGTGCAAATTGGTCAAAAATTTTCCGCGGAAAAACCCCAGGCAGAACGATTTTACGACTAGTTGGACATGGCAGAATAGTTCGGGGTGCCTTCTTTTGGTGAAAAGAAGGAGCTTGCAAATTTTGGGGTTTGTGCGGATTGGTCAAATTACTTCTCTCTTTTGCAATATTGGGGATTGTTCATTAACAAAATGGGACAGATTTGGGGTGGCAGAAACTTTTTTTTGTTAACAGTAGGTGTTTTTCTATCTTGTGCATATATCATTAGAAAGTTGTGCTGATCGGTCATGTTTTACTGACACCAGCTCCCCTACTATAACCTTGTGACTCGACTAACAGTTATTAAAGCACCTGTCAAGTTGGTTGCCCAAATTAAAAAGTAGGTTGCTAGCGCTATATCTAACATTAAGACCATTATTTGCTCTTAAAAGAATAATATTTAACTAACTGCTCTTTGTATGCCTTAAATTAAGACGTAAAGAGCGTCTATGGAGGGTAGGATGAATTGACAATTTTCGGCGATCGTTTATTAATGAGTAATATTAGTGTATACAAAATTATGCATTAATAGCCATTTTTAATGCATGATTTTCTATTAATAACTGATCAGAGTATAGGCACAAAAAAACACAGGACAAAACATTCAGTCTATTTATAACCCTGTCACTCGAATATCAGTTATTAAAGCACCTGTCAAGTTGGTTGCCTAAATTGAAAAGCAATCAAAA
>JAHBCN010003654.1:0-72586 GCA_019359885.1 Listronotus oregonensis | reverse complement strand
GTGAAAGTAACTAACAACGTTCTAAAAAGTGATTTAGGAATGGATGCTGTAGATGCAATTACACTTGCTTTACGACTATTGCCGAAATGCGTTGTAGTTTGAAACGCTACGCTGTAAAGGGAAACACGCTGTAGGCGCTAAACTAATGGTATTCGGTCTGTATGTCGTTATTTCTGTAATAGACTATAATGTCCTAGATTAAATTTAGAACATCTCTCTTATACTAATTATAAATATATGTTGTCAACAGAGCCGCTAAGCTTTACAACCTTCTATTTCTCTAATATATGTTTTAGTGTTTTATGTGACAACAAAGTTGCAACGAAATTGGCCAAATACTTAGTAACCTAGTATTCTAGTACATTGCATAATTGCTCAATAATAAGACACCTTAACAGTGTCTCCATTTATTTTTTTTTAACAGAACTTTTATTTGTGACGTATTGTTATAAATGATAAAAAAATATTGTCCGAAAGTTTCAATTTAATAATCTTGATTTTGATTACTATTTATGTTTTAAACAGTTTACAAATTTTTTATATCTTTACCAAAACATTGATATATTTTCTTAAATTAATAAAATATTTTTCTTAATAATACGGCATCTGGCAAGATTTTTAAAAATAAGTCCGCTACAATAATAAAATTTTTGACGTAAAAACCTAAATATTTCAAAAACGCTTAGATTTAATGATGAAGCATGATATATAAAAATTGCCTTAAGTCTTGTGTAGAATCTAAAAATAAAATAATATATAGTTCATTTAAAATAAGCCAGTTGACACATACTTCCGGTATAACCAGAAGGGCCACAAACTTGAAGATGTTTTAGCTAAGTTATGCCCACGACATAAGTATATTTTTAATTTTTTTTAAACTTTTATATTGCATAAATATTGTATCATATGATATTATTCATTCAAATAATAAGTTTGAAAATTTGATAATAAAGTAACATTTGATTTTTATAAAAAAAATTATCATCCCTTTTCCCAATTTTCTACAAAAGGATTTTCAGTTTTATATTAAAAAACTCAAAAAAAAATTGCAGAAAAGCGGTCCCTAGAAACATAGTTTGAAAAATTAATTTTAACAGTTAGGATAGGAGCACATCATAATTTTCTATTTAATCTAAATTTTCGGCAAATGTGTTTCAGACTCAAATTAAATCGTTTACTAAATTTAACACTTGCTTGTCTGATAAAGTAAGTGTTAAGAAGATATAATGCCTGTTTCCTAGCCATAAAAGTAAAGGAAAATGAAGTTAGCAAAATATTAGAAAAGAGTCCTCCAAATGAAATGTTTTGCCACTTTTTTACCGTCATTCAAACGTAAATGTAATACATAATATAGAATGGAAAAACATTTTTTTCGCTTTTCCTTTATAAAAATTGAATATTAAAATGAAAAGTTTTTATTTGGGTATGACTAAAATCATTTCTGTTAGTTCTTATTAAATTTTATTTGTTAGGCATAACTTACTGTCTTATAGTAAAACAATAAAAATACATTATTACTATGAAGTTAACATACTAAATAGATGTGTTTTTACGTTACCTTTTATTATTTTATTAGTTGTATTAAAGAGTTTAAACTAACCAGTAAAGCTCGAAGAAACTAGGTTGCTATACTCAGGGCATTTTCAGTTAAGAAAAACACATAAACATCTACAAAAAAGCTCTTTATGTTTGATTTTTTTTTTAATTAAAAAAAAATCCAATTGCAGTTTTGGAGACTAAAATATATTTATTTTGTAATAAAGTGTATTTTATTATTGGTAATAAATGAACAAAAATATAACTTTCTACTTAAAGTAGATAGAAAATACTCAAGTTTGTTGTGTCTTGTTTACTATGCTTGTTTATATTAAGATTGATGAAAAACTAAACTTTGGATTTTCCCTATTTGTTGGCATAACAATTTACAAAAAATATAGTTTATTTACAACCATGCATGTAATAATGACATTTCACGTATCTTTAAAAGATGGAAAGTTGACGTTTTTTAACTTCTACTTTTCAACCGGGTGGAAAGTGCTTACTTTCCACTCGGTTGGAAAGTATTTTTTTTTGTAATTTTATTGAATATTGAAATTTCAAAATAGTATAGTGACACACGAACATACGCATTCTAATGATAATAATAATATTCTTGAATTTCTGGTGGAGCCTCAGCAAACTTAAATTCCTCATCTGATAACATTTTTTTTTGGATTTGCGAAATTAAAACAAATTACTATTAAAATTTAAAGCGTCTATCTTTCACTGTATGTATTGACACTTTGACAACCCGTTACCATAACAACGATACAAATTGCGAAGCACGGCCGCCTAATAAAATTATTACCGGATCAATTTTCATAATTTCAATTTAAAATAATAGGAAATGAATAAAGTGGTTGTAAATAAAATAGTATACAAACCTCGGTGGAAAGTTTCATTTCTGTCTCGAGCAGTATAGTAGACCTCGGCTGCGCCTTGGTCTACTAACGCATCTCCCGACAGAAATGAAACACTTTCCACCTGGGTATGTAATATACTATTACTTAATTTCTTTATTATATAGCCTGTCGGTATTATAATTTTATTTTAATTAGTTGTTTTTTTTTTCGCATAATAACCGAAAATTGATATTTTTTTTATAAGTTTTTAAAGTAAATTGTTTGATTGTTTTTGCATCTGACAAGAAAACCCAACAATTATTTTTAAAAAAATAAGTTTGCTATAATAATATGAAATATATTTTTAAAAAAGGGGCATGTCACCTGTAAGACAATTGTATAATACCATATTATATATTCAAATGCAAAATCTAAAAATCGAATCATAAAAAAAATATTTTATTCTTTTATTCTTATGAAAATGACTTATAATACCTTTTCCAATTTTTCACAAAACGATTTATCAAAATCCTATTATAAAATTAGAAAAGAAAATTGAAGAAAGGCTATCCACAAAAACATATTTTGAATAATTATATTTAATAGTTAGGTAGAAGTACATCATAATTCTCCATTTAAGCTAAATCCTAACAGATTTTCGGCAAATGTGTTTTTAATTCATATTAAGTCGTTTACTAAATTTAACACAGGGATTTACAACTTGCTCGTCTGATAAAGTAAGTGTTAAGAAGACATACTGCCTCTTTTCTAGCTCTAAAAGAAAAAGAAAGTGAGGTTGGCAAGAAAAGATTCAGTTTTTTATTGTTATTCAAACGTGTATGAATAGAAAAAAAATATATATTTTTTTAAATTTATTTTTGTTTGCTTTCAAGTATCTTATTTGCAAAAAAAAGGGATTATGTGTATACTCGTATATGCTGTCTCTCGATCTACCTGTCTATGGTTAATTTGATATTTTTAATTTCAAGGGCATACGTAAACAAAATTTTTAGGTAATTTGCTCGAAATACAAGAACAGACACTCGTTCTTTAAAACGAGAGGTCTTACTGCATTAAAATCTGTTGTGGCCTTTTTCATCTCCGAAATCCGCCGTGGTTGTTGTCAATTGCGGTTTGACAGATTTTTGATTAGTGAAATTTTGTGGTTTTAATGTATGTTTTGGAAGTTTCACCTATAAAATTTATAACATTTAAAAGGGATCTTTTAAATAACATTTCTTGTGTTTTTGTTATTTGGGATTCAATAGTGTTTTGTGTTTCAAAGGTAGTACGTTTATTAAATTTATAACCTATTCGTTGAATTTTATTTGATAAGCCAGGAATATATGATAAAAATAAATTTGTAATAGGTCCATTTTGATCTTGTCTTAAATTTGGTTGTTGAAATATTAGGAAGTAATCGAGAGGATAATTATTTTGATTTTTTTCCTTTTTTTTTTTTTGATTAGAACTAATTATTTTATTTTTTACAACTTTTTTTTAACAATATTGGATGACTAGAGTTAAAATTTAAGTATCTATTTGTATGTGTAGGTTTTCTATAAATTTTAGTTTCAAAATTATATACATCTTTTTTTTATTAGAATATCAAGAAAAAAAGTTGTGAGTTTAATTTTAAAGTGAAATAAATAGTGGGTTCTTGTGTATGAATAGGTGTTAAAAAAATATTTAAACAATGTTCGTCATGCTGATAAATAAAAAAAAAATGTCATTCATATAGCTCTACCAAACTAAAGGTTTATTATACACAAGAAATTCTAGCAGGTACTTTTTAAGCAAAATTATCCTTGCTTTTGCGAAAACCATGGTCGTTCAGTTTTTTCTACTATACATAAAAGCTTGCCGTCACAAACGCCACTGACGTAAGTACTCTAAAAAAAAACAATATTTTTGTATATATAAATGTGACCTTTAGTGATACATTTGTATGTACCAAAACTCATTTCAGAATTTCAATGGAATTTTGATAAATGTAAAAAAACTAATAAAGACGGAAATGCTTAAACACCCCGTATCATAAAAACGAAGAAATTCCGTATAGTTGTTTATATTAACTTTTTTTTTAATTTTTAAATGTACAATCTGTCCTTAATTTTTTTTTCACAACATTCTGTAACATCCTGTATAGAAGATTTGTGGTGTCAAACGTCCCCTAAGAACTTGTTAAATTCAATGGATTATTATTAAATATATTTTCTTGTCTGTATTAAAATACATTTTATTTTAATAATTCCTTAACATCATAATTTAAAAATACGTAAAATTCTTTATAATCATAAAAAGTTCATTAAAATATCCAGTCAAAAATTATCCGATAACAAAGATAAATTATTAGACGTTTCCATCATCTTAACGCTTACCCATTTATTAATTTTATTTTAGACATTTCAAAAACAATTTATCTTAAAGATAGGTGTAAAGAAAGAGGCTTAAACCTTTTTGTTAAAAAAAAGGTCATTATTCTTATTTAGTTATAGGGAATGTTATACTATCCGCTTTCGGGCAGATTGTTATACGTCGCAACGATATCATGTTAAGTGTTTTTAATTACCTATCTTTTTTATTTGTAAATTTTCCGTTTTTTGTGCATAGTATCGATAAATTAAAAATAATTTTCTGCAAAATTAGTGTTTTGCAGTTAATACCCATAAAATATCATTATTTGTTGAAGCTCGGAAGTGTTTTTATTGAATATAAGAAAAATAGTCGTTTTTGGTGTAGGATTCAGCTCATGTCGTAAAAAAATAGTTACATTAACAGCTATTTTAGAGTATATTTCGTACAAATATCCCCAAAACGGCTAGGCCCAGGATTAAAAACTTTATGTTAAAATATTAGTCTAGTCGAGAAGTTCATTTCCTGCAAAAATATTTTACAAATCTCCTAGAAATAAGGTTGATGATTTAAACCATCCGGAATGGCATGTAGAAAAAGACGTATTTTGGATTTTTCCTGCAAAAAATATTACAATTGTTAATAACAAAAAAAAAACTGTAAAAAAAATAGCCGTCCAGCTTTTTGGTATAATTTAGAAAAGTACAAGTGATAGCTTAAATATTATAAAAGTTTCTAAAAGAGCAGAAAATTTCAGTAAAAAAGTTTTTTATTCCCGGAATTGTAGCTCCAATATTTATAATTTTAATTTAACGTTAAAAATCGGCTTATGCGCGGCAGTTTCGGCATGCGCCTTTGCCGCCACTGTAGTGAGCGTAGTTTTTAAGTATTTTTTTATGCAAGTAAATATTAATAAAAAAATGAAAACATTCTGGTGTCATCTAGACACTTTAGAAAATATGATCCCGCGATAATAAAAGTTGTATTTAGAGTTGCCGCGAGACACAAGATACGAGACGTCTCGTCTCGTCTTGAAGCCATTTTGTCTCGTCTCGAGAGCATTTTATCTTAAATTTCAAGACGAGACGAGATAAAATCCTTCAAGACAAGCTCGAGACGAGACGAGACGACACATCTCGAAAAATTTTAATGACTTAAAACTTAAGTGAACTAACTATATGTAAAATATGTTTCTAGTTTTTAAGAGTTATACAGGTTGTTTAAGATTTAGTGTTACAAACTTCGACAGCAGTTGGATCTTGCAAAAATAAGTTTTTATAAACATAGGTCAAGAAATACATCGTTTCAGAAATACAAGGTGTTAAAAAAAGAAGCTAAAATGAACTGCTTTAAAAAGTTTATCACCCTGTGGTTTTATTATTTTTTAATTATTTTGAATATTTTACTCATGTACATATTTTCCCATAAGAGAAGTGGTATTATGGAAAAATTACAGCGGAAATTCCTCGTCATCTAGGCAACGTGGTTTTTCCACTTACTGTCAAATTGACAATACGAAATTTTTAAATAATAATGACGGTTTGTTAAATTAATATTTAAATTATGAGAAAACACGCTATCGTGAAAAATTATCGGTAATTTTTAAGAACTCGTGGTTTACCCCCTAAAACAACTTAAAATACAACTATTTTGTCTCTTAATTTTTTTTAAATTTTGCTTTGCTTTCAAGAAAAAAATTAAAACCTATCTTTTTTTATACCCTTTTGAAAAGTAGGATTTTACTTTGTCTCTCGAAAAAAACTCAAATAACGAAAAAGTTGTATATTAAGTTGTTTTATCAAAATAATAATTTTAAAAAATTATGAACAATTAAAGCTTCTTTTTAACTTTAGGACCCTGCGTATTTCCAATTTCGAAACGATGCATATCCGGACTTATGTTTATAGAGACTTTTTTTGCAAGATCTAACTGCTGTTAGAGATTTTAAAACTATTGCTCAAACACCCTGTATAATAATAAGAAAAATTTCTAGAAAACATTTTACCTGTGTTTTGTAATACAGTTTATGACTTATGTTCCATTATTTTTTAGATTTTTTTTCTATTTTGTAATAATTTTTATGTCACTTATATGTTCTATATTTTTATTTTAAATAAAAATTCAAATTACTATGTTCTTTATTTTATTTTTAGTTGCAAATTATGGCTTTCCGTAAAGTCTGAAATCACCAATTTTTTGAGAAAATTACACAATTTTAAAAAATTCCTAAAAAATTCATATTCTATACCCAGAAAGTTTCGTAGGTATAAGAATATTGCCATTTAGGATAGTTTGGGTATCCTTAATTATTATGGAAAAAGTTAAAAATTAATAAAAAAAGAGAATGAACATATCTAGAATTAAACATTGGAATTAATAATGTAATGATAAAATATCTGTGTCCCATTTAAAAATATGTCTTTTTCACCTTCTTGTGCACTGTGCAGACATAAAAATTAGTTTAAAAAATGTGTAACATGTACCTAAAAATAAAAATCGACGGGTCCAAGTATTTTTCTTAAACTTCCGAACTAATTTTTATTGAAATTATCCTATACATTACTAATGCACTGTATATTGAAATTAATTTAATTAAAATAAACCAAAACAACTAGAGACAAACGAGACAAAACGAGACGAGACCAGACAAACGTTTGTCTCGTCTCGACGAGACGAGACAAGGCTTTATCTCGTCTCGTCTCGCGGCAACTCTAGTTGTATTACCATTTTTTAAAAAGTTATTCGATTGTTAATTAACAGTTTTTTACGGGTCTCTGTTTGTCATAAAAAGCAGTATAAAAGTTTAAATAATTAATCTATCCACTTTTTGTTTCTTGGAGCCCTTTTTATAAACATGCTTAACAAGATTACAATATGAAAGTTTATAAAAAAAATATTTTAATCATTAACTTTTAAAATTAAAAAAGTTAATAATTTGAAAAATATTTCTTAAAGACTTTTTTTTAATTTTAGGCTATTACTAATATTATCTTTATGTTAGGCGTTTTATAATTACTTTTTAAATTTTTTCTGTCGTTTGTTTATAAATTGTTTATAAACAAATGGATTAATTAAATATTAAAAAAAATACCATATTGTTAGCGTAAGAAAATAATGATTTTAAAATAATTCTTAAAAACAATATTTTATTGTTTATAATTGTTGTTTTTATATTTTTACTATTAAAATAAATTATTAGGGAATCGTTTTTTTATCATTATTTTCTTACGCTAACAATATGGTGATTTTTTTAATTTTTTAATTAATTCATTTGTTTATAAACAATGTATAAATAAATATCAGGAAAATTTTTTTCTTGAGTTAATAATTAATAAAATATTTTTCCTACTCTTATGTCATCTTGTTAAGTATGTTTATGAAAAGGGCCACCAGAGTTTTTCTTAATTTTTACATTAATATTTAATTGCATAAAAAAAATATTTAAAAACTTCGCGGCGGCACGCAGATGCCGAAACTAAAGCTACATTCCGGGAATTAAGAACTTTTTTACTAAAATTTGCTGCTCGTTCAAAAACTTTTATAATATTTAAGCTATCACTTCTACTTTTTGAGATTTCGCCAAAAAGCTGGATGGCTATTTTTTTACAGTTTTTGTTAATAACAATTGTAATTTTTTTTGCGGGAAAAATCCAAAATACCTCTTTTTCTAGACGCCATTCCGGATCGTTTAAATCAACAATCATACTTTTAGGAGACTTGTAACTAATTTTTGCAGGAAATCAACTTTTCAACTAGAATGTATGGATCCTTAAATAAGATATTTCAAAAGAATTTGATATTAACCCAACAAGTCTTTGTGTTTGTGTAGTTACATATTCATTTGGACTCTTATTAATTTACAACTGTAATAATTAGGTTAATAAAATACTTTTAGATAAGGTTGATCTTAACAAAAATTATAAAAAATTGTAAATAGGTTACGTTGGTGTAGAAATTTGTGCCGCAGTAAACATACTCTTAACGCCTAATAGTTAATGGCACATTTTTGTTTAAACAAGTTAAAACAAAGAAAAATAAATTTTACTCTAAATATTTTATATATAAAATAAAGTTTTGAAAGAACACTATCATCGTATGCTCCATATGTACTTGATGTTCAAAGACGGCTGTAATAACAGGAAAACGTTTTTGGAATCCTGATAAAATTTTGCATGGCAAAGTATGGAAGATACACTTTTGGAATATTTTGTTTGAATAGAGGCAACGTAATCAGGCCTGAAATTAGTTTTTGATTGGTATGGCTATTTGGTAGTACAGTTATTAATGGTAAACATTTTTAAGTGAACTTTAGCCAAAAAAGAGAAATTTGGCTGTGTTAGTATTTTCACATTGACTTACTGGAATTAAACCGAATTTTTTAAATCTAGTCAAAAAAATTAACTTTGGTTTTCAGAAAATTATAGTTTTAGGCATTTGTGCAATATGAAAATATTTTAGAAGATATATAAAGACAAATAAACGGCACTTTTTTATTTTATAATTAACCCAGATGTATGTAATAATGGATATAATACACTCATGAACAAAAATATCGAATAAACTTGAAATTTGCCATAAGACGCAATGCTAAGTGTTTATACCATAAATATTTATATCACCACTTAAAAATTATCAAACGGGCTGAGTAAAATGTAAAAAAAAAAAAAAAAAAAAAAAAAAAAATTTTTTTTTTTTTTTTTTTTTTTTTTTTTTTTTGATTTTGTTAATAAGCAAATTTTGACTTTTCCATGTATTTTATATATATATATATATATATATATATATATATATATATATATATATATATATATATATATATATATATATATATATATATATATATATATATATATATATATAATATATATATATATATATATATAATATATATATAATATATATATATATATATATATATATATATATATATATATATATATATATATATATATAAATGCATTACGTTTGTTAACAAAAATAGACATTTATTTCAGAATTTAAATTCAAATAATGGTACACGAATGAAGGATTTGCTTCTTATCCCTAAACATAAGACTTCTTTCTTTGAGCGATCTCCCATCTATAACTGTACAAAACTGTACAACAATCTAGCTCCAGGTCTTCGAACCCTCCGGGGTGTTAAATTTAATAAAGAAGTTTCTCATTGGGGGAGCCTTTTATTCCGTAGAAGAGTTTATTGAAAACCGAAGACCTTAATATTGATGCTTACTTAACTATGTCGTTGATTTTGTGTTTCTACTGTAAGCGACTAAATTCCACTTGGTATTGCTTATTCAGTGTACAGCAATTATATGTGATGTCTAGCTGTAATTATATGTTTTTATATTTATTTTATTTATTAAACTTAACTTTGTATATTTTGTGTTGTGTGTGTATGTAATTAATTTCTTTATTAAGTTTGACTTTGTATTTTATTATGTACTATACAACAATCATTATGTATTTGTTTGAGTATATAAATTTATGTGTGACGAACCTATGTACTACAATGTACCAAACTGGCAATAAAAGCTATTCTATTCTATTCTATTCTATTCTATTCTATTCTAAACCGCACAGAGTGTAAAAAGTTTTAAAAAAAGGATGCAATAGTAATTAAATGGCCGTTAATGATTTAAGAATGTGTAACACTGTCTGGGATTTATCAGTAACCCAAAAAATGTTGTAATAATACACAACTGTGAGATTCTCCTTTTTTAACTCTTTACATTTCAGAATCGATACTCCGGTTTGGTTTAAGAGTAAAGATTTTAAACTATAGCATATATTTTTTAAAACAAAATAAAAAGAAATGGATGTGAACCTCAGTTTAATCTTAAGATTTTTTTTGCAGTTTACTAGCACTTTTATAATACCAGGACTCAAAAGCTTTTCCAAAAGGGGTTTTTAAAGCCAACATATTTGAATGTTACAAGTATAAAGAATTGTGTTAACGCAAGAGATTTTTTAAAATATTTGTACCGAAAACAGCCAAATATAAACACTTTTAAGCGTTTAAAACATTTATTAAGGCCACTATGAATTCTTTGTTAAGCCAGTTGCTAACCCGGAATCAGCAACCCAAAAAACGCAACCTGAAGGTAGTATCCACTTGCAGCGAAAGTGGACACCCAGTACTCGCGTTTAAAATGGACTAAAAGGTATACTCTGTCTCAAAGTATACCGTGTTAGCTCTTGCCTTCATTTATGGATTATACCTGCCGACAGCAAAAAACTGCGGATCGGTAGGTATTAAAGGGCAGAACATTAGGGACGGACTTTAATAATATAAAGATTTATAATATATTGTTTATTTAGGTAAGTATAATCTTAAAATTACATTAAGAAATTAAATATATGCAAAGTTTTAATAAATTTATAACTGCATTATCTATACATAATTACATTTTTAATCGAAATATTTAAATCTAATTCTGTTTCACTATCAGAGTCATCATTAAGATTAATTACAATAGGATTTATTTATGTTGTTTTGAATAGAAATGTAAAAGTCCTCAATTTTTATAATGTGCTGTAGTGAATTTTTCCAGCTCTCAACTGGTATGTTAGTAATTACATTTTTCATCAAATTTATAACACTGGAACTTAAAGTAGGTGTAACATTTTTTGCTCTGATCTTTGATTTTACTTGGTTCCACAAATGCTCTATGGGGTTAAACATACAGTGATACGAAGGAAGCCGTAAGACAGTATGCCCAGCCTGTTCAGCCAAATTATCACATACATGATATTGTTTTTTAATTGCATATGAATTTAGGACTTTCAAAAGTTGCGTTTTTTGTAAATGAGTTTAAAATAAATATCATTTTCTAACAAATATTCCTGGATTTCACTTTTTGAACTTGATGAAGCTGGTGCTTTGTGTAGCAGACGGCTGTGGTAGCTTGCGTTATCCATGACAATAACACTGTTGATTGGAATATTTTTTAAAAGATAGTTTTGAAACCAGTTTTCAAAAAGTTCTGCACTTGTATCCTCATGATAATCCAAGCTAGAATCCTTAATATTCTTTGCAGACAACAGTAAACAGTTTGGGTAAAATCCGTCTTCTGAACCAGCTTGTATTATGGTAATGCGTTTTCCTTTATTTGAAGGTGCTTTCGTCTGACAGTTTTGACTGGAATCAACCCATCCTTTGGATACTGTGTCGTGTGTATCGAACCATGTTTCATCAAGGTAAATTATGGATCTGTTTTCTAACCTAAATCTTTTAATTTCTTGAAGGTAATTAAATCTCCAAGTGCGTAATCTGTGCGATTCCATTACTACTTGTCTTTTGTCTATTTTGCGGTATTTAAATCCCATTTTACAAACAACTCTATGGAGGTTGGCACGGCTAATATTTATATTGGTTTCGTCTTCGTCTAGCTTCTTTTTCAGTTTATTTAAGGTGGGAATAACTCCGCTTTCATAAAGACAATATATTTTTCTTCTTATTAGGTCCTGATCACTATTGTCTATACGGTGAGATTAAAATTACTACGTTTTTTTCTTTTCAATTCTTTACTAATAATAAGAAGACAGGTTTCTTTTAAAGCTTCTTGTTTAATTAGACCTCTACTGATTAAAGTTTCATACACATTTTTCACAACCTGTTTTGAATCTAATGACAAATGATTTCGACGCGACATAGTTATATTCTCGTAAAACAACTTTTTCGAAACGCACAGTAAAAACGGTTATTCAACACTGTTACTAAAATATTAGCCAAAATATTTATATGCCTAATGGTTAATACTCAAGAAATACCTGGCCCACCCTGCCCTTATGAACAAATGGGTTTACCCAATAACAATAGGTAATAAAATCGTTAAAGGTTTATTGGGGTATGGTCTGTCAAAAGCCATAACGATATACTTTGAGACAGACTATACAAACAGAATTGGTCCATCTCTTATGGTTTTCTTAATACCCCGTAAATACAACCAAATTGCCCTACCCTGTAAAATTAACCATAAGTGAACTTATAATTCTATTATTTATAAAGAAAGTCTCTGGCCTATTTACTAATAAAAAGTACAAGTTTTTACAACTTTACTAAACTTAGTTGTTTAGTGTTCTAATCTTCAGGATAGTGATCTATAAGGATGCATTGAGCAAGTAAATGTCATCCGCCGTCCAAATAACGGGCAGTTCCTCCATCTTAAATGATATTTGTTATTTATTATTAATTATATTTAAATGCGTCAATTTAAGAAATTTAATAATAATAGTATTACCTATTTCGTAACATGCTCTTATTCCTTGTGGGTTGTTAATGCCGAAAATTAAAATGCTAAACCTTCAACTCTAGGTTCTAAAGAATTTTTAATGGCAGTAGCAAATTTAAAATTCAATGATTTTTAAAAAAAGTCAAAAGCAGTTGTTATGATTATTGTAATTTTCTAAAGACAGCTCTACACTTGCTACGCGGAAGTTCGTAAAAGTCGTGAAACGCGAGTGTGGATGGTTTCGCAGCTTGGCGCGTGCGCTTCACGGCGTGCCTCATTCGATATCGGTTTTTAGGCATGCGACCAAGGAAAACAATGAACGTAACTAATTGCGAGTGTAGACGGGCCATATTCTTTGCGGGGAGATCTATCGCAAATCTTCGCCAGTTCGAGCACGATCGGCGCTGAGTACCCATAATGTTTTTTTTTGTTTAAACGTTACGCCATAAAAATAAATTGAAGTATTTTAAATTTAATTTTTTAATTCGCGGAAGTATATTTTTTTAATAAACGATTTTTTTTGCAATCTTCT
The DNA here is from genome assembly GCA_019359885.1 of Listronotus oregonensis. Lineage (NCBI taxonomy): Eukaryota > Metazoa > Arthropoda > Insecta > Coleoptera > Curculionidae > Listronotus > Listronotus oregonensis. The sequence continues at coordinate 59,087 of JAHBCN010003654.1, read as the reverse complement.
AACATGCTTTACTTGCGTAAGTCCACTGCCCAAAATCGGTAAAGTTTATATAAATTGTAGTCAAAAATTTTACGATAACAATGACAAATTAATAGACGTTTTCACCCTCTGAGCGAGTGTTCCATTATTAATTTTATTTTTGGCATTTCCAAAACAATTTATCTTAGAGATAAGTCTGTTTGGGTCTAACACATTTTTACTGGCTCATTATGTTTATTAGTTTTGTTTATTTTAACCTTAATATAGTTCTTGTATTAAAAACTAATAAACTAATAGAATATATTTAAAAAATATATTTTTTTCTACGAGCGTGCGGGAAATGGTTCTTCCCACATTAATTTCTATGTGGAAGACATTATTCCCGCACTAGTGCGGCAAGGTATATTATTTCCACACTAGTGCGGAAAGAGTTTGCAAACGTTAAATGAGGTATTGAGAACCATAAATGAAAAAAATTGGAATTCAATAAATATGTTCTTTTTAAGTTTTCTGAAATTCGAAATGCATGTTAATGCACTATTTAAGATTTTGTGGGTGTTCGTTCTGGCTGTCAACATCTAAAATAATGAGTGTGACGTTAAATAATTATTGTATTGTTGATTCACCAAGTTACCTTCGAAGTGTCACGTATAATCTTATTTAAAATTTGAACACGAAATTTCGCAAGATGTTTTATATTCTGCTAATAAAGCTACTTTAGATATTATACCGAAAAAATTTTCTCCTAGGTATGAAAATGAATATTCGTTTTTTAACGATTGGTGTTCCCAAAAAATCGTTAATACATTGGACAAAGAGGAGGTTTATCTATCATATTTTGCCGAACATTCTAAAGAGTTGAAGCCGTCTACAATATGGGCCAGATATTCCATGCTGAAAACCATAATAAAACTGAAGCGAAATATGAACATCAGCAATTTTTATAAGGTAATTGGCTTTATCACGCATTAAAAATATGGGCTTTAAACCTAAAAAATCTAAAACGTTGACCAAAGAAGATAACACCAAATTTATATTCTAAGCTCGATAAATATATTTGTTCCATAAAATTGTGGCTATTTTTGGAATTGCTGGAGTTTGTCGTCGCCAAGAGCTAACAAATTTAACTTTGGATGACATTAAAGATAAGAAAGATATCTTAGTCAAAGACACATTATGTTACACAAACCTTTGTTGTTTCCGATGAAAATACCATTTACTTCTACAGAAAATATATAGAATTCGTCCTTCAAACACTAGCTATCGAAGATTTTTCATAAATTATCAAAATGGTAAATGTACAGTGCAGTGCTTCGGGATAAACAAAATTGGGAAAATTCCCTCTGATATAGCAGGGATCCTTAACCTTGAAAATCCTGAAGAGTGAACCGGACAGTGTTTTAGGAAGTCCTCCACAACTTTATTGGCAAATTCTTCTGGGACAGACATTACAGACCTAAAACGGCACGGAGGATGGAAATCTTCTTCTGTTGCAATAAGTTATATAGATGAATTTATAACATATAAAATGAAAATTGTTAATAAAATTTTAACAAATAATGTTTAAAAAATAATATCATAAATTCATTTGAGCCACGAAGAATAAAGATCCAAGTACTAACATACCGTGGGTGTCCTAAGTGTGGAAAGAGAAAGTTAATTTAAACGGGACTTAAATTTTTAGAGATTTGAAGAAGAAAAATCCTCTGCGGGTAGGCGTTTCCATAGTCTAGACGGTCTAGGGATGAAGGAACGAACAAAGTGGGAATTTCGGTGTCGCTTAAGTTTAACTATAAAAGGATGCATAAAAGTTTGACTATTTGTTCCTTTGTTAAGAGCTGTCATAGAAGGAATTATACCGACTAATTCCTCGGAGTGAAAACCGTAAAAATGCCTACAAAAGAGCGACAGATCCTCTAGATGCCCTCGGTGAGCAACAGACGGAAGCTTTTCTGTAAACGTGGGATTATTAATAAGACGAACAGATGAACAGAGTATACAGATTAGAGGAATCTAAACTTTCTTAAAGCTGCTAAGGCTATAGATGTAATGTGTTTATACCAGTTTAGATTTTTTTAATAGCGCCAACAAAGTTAAATAACTCTTTGTTTTGTAGAATAATAGTTAATGTAGTTGATATACTACTGTATAAAATCATATTTTAATTGACTTTTTATTTGGCGACAAAAATCAAAATGCAACCATATAATGTACTAGGCCGACATGGTGTTTATTTACCCTAATTTGGCTTAATAAAGTCACCCTAAAATACTAAAGATTTTGTAAAAATAAATCTAATAGAGAATGCACTAGATAGTTCTACACAATCTCATATTATATTAATTTGTTTTTAAAAAATAAAATATTTAATGGAAATTACACGATTACATCTTGTAACATTTGGGTAAGCAGTAACTTGGTTAATATAAATGTTACAAATTTATCGTGTAATAGATACATGATGAGAAATTGTAGTAATATTAAATAATAAATAACAAATTGTATTGAAAAACAAAACAAAACTTTTTAGAAAGATGTAAAAGTAAAAATTTTGGTTTTTTGGGTTAAGCAGTTTTAAATGTCGCTTTAGGGAAACAAGGTAATAAAACATCGCCACCTAGGTTATGTAACGGGAACTGACGTTTTTCTTATATGAACTGTTGTCTTAGGATGATCCTAATAGGATGGTGCTGGCGTCTTTTAGGTTGAACCTTTTTAAGATAAAGGTGGCATTAAATTTTCTAAATTACCTCTTCAAGTTGTCTTTCCGCCTTGTCTAGGGGTGATTATTATCAACAAGGATAAAAAAATATGTTACGATCTTGGTAGCATACGCAGTTTTACATTATTTTTTATAGCAAATTTGAAATAAATTTGTCAAAATATGTCTTTAAGTAATTTTATTTTCCATTTTATTTATTACTTAAACTTTCTATAGCCAAATGTAAAAAAAATAAAACGTTAGAAAGCTGCATTTTTTTGCGGATACGAAGTTTTTCAATATTATTTATTTGTTCTACAGTTTTAACAAATTTGTCAAAATAGGCATTCTGGTTCTCTCCTTTTTTATTTTAAGACTTTTTATCGCCCAATGTAAAAGAATTAAAACGTTAGAAAGCTGTATTTTTTTAAAGAACGTAAAGTCTAAAGTAAAGAATACCATTGTTTTGATCAATCATTTTAAAAATATATTTAAAACATTGTTGAACATTCCCCTGGAATCATCAACCGAACAAAAATTCTAACATCGCAAGTTCTGAAAAAAAGTCATATCATTTTGTTTATTTCTAAATTAACTACAACACCCCAAATACAAAGGACAAGCTTATATAAAACATTAGACCTTAAGAATATATCCGCAAGTAGACTGTTAGAAATATGACTGATTTTTCAAAAAGTGATGAATTAGCTGTTAAGACTATATTGTGTTTTAATTGTGTAATTTGTTTTTTTGTTGGAAAAAACGGTTTAGTTTTTAAAGTTTAAAAATCGATCATAATAAATGAAGATAGACCTAAACTTGAGGTAAAAAACTTGACTAACAATAAACACATTTTTGCAACAGTTTAGTAAATTTTTGTTTTTGTCTTTAAATTTTGAGACTTTTGCCTGTTCCGACTAGTCTTTGCTTTGTCTCCACATACTTCTGGTATTATATTAGACATTAATTGAATAGACTCTTTTGTAAGATACATTATGCTGAGGTAAAAATCGTTTACTACAAAAAATTTTAAAGTAATTATTGACAGAAAAGTAAAGGACTGGCTTGATTTAAAATTTGGACAAAATTGGATCGGGCGAAATGGTCGTTTTATGGCCCTCATCCTCTACTAAATGATGAGGACATTTTAAATTTAAATCATAGAATTATACAAGCTGTACAAGCAGTATCCCTGGAAGAAGTGTGACCCAGTAATGGATATCTTAGAGCCCAACTGGAAAAATGCGTTTTTCATGGTGGAGCAGTATTTGAATAATTCGAACATAATAATTGTTGTTAAGCTTAAGTTAATTGATTATGATCTAATTTTGTGAATTAAACCTTAAATAAATATAATCATAAATGGTTTTTATATATTGTATTTTGTATTATTGGCTTCATTGTTTACATTTATAAAAATTATTAAAATATTTAAAAGTTGTTACTGAAGGTCCGGTTTGGTTGACACTATCAGCATATATTTGTGAAGTGCCTATTTAAAGATGATATTTAAAGGTAAATAAAATCAAAGATACCTACGAAACTTTTCAGTATAATGCAAATTTAAACCGAAAAAATGACTACTATCTAAACCTAATGACAACCAATATACAGAAAAATATGATAATTTTAAACAATTTTCTCCGTTAGCCCTCTTGTCATCGTCGGACATACTGTATATACAATTTTTTTAAAGGTTTTTACATTTTTAACATTTATTTGTAAATTTTACTGTAACACATTTTTAGTTAGAATTATGGCAAATTTCATCTCAATCACCAAAAAAAATGAGACATGTCTAAATTAAAGCCCATCTTCAACGGCAATTTTTAAACTTTATTTTGTATACAGGACTTTTATTAAAGTGTCTTTTTTTACATAAGCTCATAATTTATAACGATATTACCCATTTCCGGGCCTGTTTCCACTTTCCATTGTCAGGGCATATAAGAGGGCATAAAAACCAAGTCTAAAAAGTTACAAACAACATTAATCAAGACTTGTTTGAGCTATTATGTTTAAAATGGGATCCTGGTAAATGGCCCATCCAAGAAGCAACTTTTGTGCATTAAAGAAACATCAAATTTTAATGAATTTATAAATGCGGTGATTTTCTGCAAATTATTTTTTAAGATTAAGTATTTTTAACAATCAAGCTAAATAATTTGATGAATAATGCAAGAGCTTATACAACAAAAAAAACTTTTTTCAATATTTTGTTTTAATAATGTTTGTAGACTTTAGATTACGAGTATTACTGATCTGAAAATCCAATAATTTTTTCCTATGTAATTCTTACGCTTACCCATAAATTGTCAAATTACGAACAAAATCGAGAGAACATTGACATATTTTGAATTTTTCTAGAAACATACCGAGTGGTGACTGTTTATTGAGGCTTTGAAGCTAAGTCTATAGGCAGTTTTATTGTTTAAGGGAAACAAAGAACGATCTTGTTTTGTAATTTTTGTAATAAATATAAAAGAAATCTACAGGAACATGGGTATATCACTTTAAACCATAAAACCCTGTAAATACAACCAAAATTCATACTGGAGGGCATTGTCTTTAGTATGCAAACTAACATTTTTTGTATAAACGTGTATGAAATTGTCTTCAAAGACCGTAAAAGATCTACTTTTATTTGATTTTTTGTCATTCTTATTTAATAAATTTATATGCACTTAATATTCCAATACTATAATTAATACAGTCTAAAACAATGTATAACTGATATTAAATAACCACAGTTTGTATATCTTTTTCGCCTTTTATTTGTCCGGGCAATGGTAAAAACTTTTTTAACGATTGTATATTTATAAGTACTATTAACGTATACAAAACCATGCATTTTTAGTCCTCATACTTTATGATTTTCTCTTAATCAACGATTATAGTATGGGAAACTAAAAATACACAAATTTAGACATTTAGTCTATTTATAACCTTGTTATTTAAATGACAACCTTTAAAACATCTGTCCAGTTGGTTGCCCGAAACTGAAGTACATCATAATTTTTTTTTAATTATAATTTTCACAATTATAAATATTTTAACCAACTCGGGAATTATTTGGCGATTAATGATCCTAACTTTTAACCTCAATCATTAATTGCCCTTATTAATTCCCTTGTTGGTTAAATAGCTTTTTTATTTCCAATAATAAAAAATAAAAAAATACAAAATAATTGATGTTTAAAAACTTTGTGTAAAGTGTTTTTTTTAAGTGTAAGTAAGTTTATTTTTAATAATTTAATTTTTAACTTTACAATCGTTTACTAAGTTGTTGATTGGGAAAGAACTGCCTGTTACAAATTTATAAAATGCTTATTAAAACCTAAATCTATTGCTTTTGTGCATTAAAAACTAAAACAATCTGTTTATATATTAGAGTTAGGGTATATGAGTATAGTTGTATAGGTACTTAAATAATTTTTGTTTTTAAAAATACTTAACTTTTTGACAATATATTCTTTGGTTTGCTTTTAAAAATAAGCTCTTAATTTTAAATATGTTATTGTACAATTGTGCATACCTTATATTGAATACAAACAAATGATGTTATAATAAGAAGTAATAAGAAGTAATTCGAGTTATCGAACTTTTAAAATTTAACGTATATGCCATTAAAAAAAATGCTAATAAAACTCAGTGCCGTACCAAATTTTATTCCTTTAAGCCGGTCGAGACTACAGTCATAACAGGGGGAAAAATAGGTTAAAACATTTTGTGTAAATTACACACATTCGTGCGGTAGGCTGAAACTTGGCCTGATGCAATATCATGTGCCTGGATAACTTTAATTTTTACCTAAGGGAAAGTCGGCTAATATCGACCGCAGTCTAATATCGACAAATGAAGTTTTGGCAACACTGTACGAGTTTTGAGGTAGCAAGTGCTAGCAACATCTAGTGGTTCACTAGCCAACTTCACTCAAAACAACAAGTTGCTGTATAATATTGTTTTGATCTGATGCCAATATTTTGTTTGGATTGGTGCCACTTTTTATAAGCGACAGAGTGTTTAGTTTAAGGTATTTAAAGTTTTACTGGCATTTTAATTTATTAATTTTATTTAGATAGAAAAAACACGTTGTATTTAAATTCCTGATAGCAATTTTGTTAAATTCTAACCTAGTTTTTCTTACTGCTGCATTTGTCTACCTGAAAACTTCTGTCTAATATCGACCGCTGTGATCAATATTGCCCCACGGTGGTTGATATTGCACTTCTATGAATATTATTGTTTTAGATGCCACGTGAAAGGTATAAGCGAATAGTAATCGTTTTTCATGGTCTAAAGAAAACATGCAGCGTGCCCTTAAAGCAGTAAAAGACAAAGTTACATCCATAAGAAATGAGGGATGTTTGATGTGCCACGCGGAACGTTAAGGGAAGAATTAAGTCCTAAAAAATACAAGTTAGGTGTTCACCATTGAACAAGAATCAGAACTCACTAGCCATATGATCACTATATCTAAATTATTTTATAGACTTACCTCACAATCTATCCGACAGCTTGCTTATTGGTTTGCTAAAGAAAATGGAATTGCCTACAATTTTAACAAGAAAAAAAAAGATGTGTGGGAAAGATTGGCTCTACCTATTTCTCCGCCGCAACCCCACTATAAGCTTTCGTAAGCCAGCAGCTACCAGTCGAAGTAGAGTCTTGGCTTTTAACAGGGTTAAAGTAAATATATTTTTCGACAATCTTGAGAAAATCTACGACGAACATAAATTTGAAGCTTATCAGATCTTTAATGTTGATAAGACTAGTAACGTACAGCCAAATTGCAGCTCCTAAAGGCCAGAAACAAGTCGGTGCTATTACGAGCAGTGAAAGGGGGCAACTGGTTACTGTTGTCACTACCATGAGCGCCGCGCGTTATTATATTCCACCAATGCTTATATTTAAAAGGAAACGGATGAAAGAAGGGCTTCCAAAAATGGCCAACTGGTGCAATATATGGATGTTCTAAGTCGGGGTGGATTACTAAAGAACCTTTCACAGAATGAATAAGACACTTTGCATCTTACATAAAATCTAGTAAAGATGACCTTGTTTTAATACTTTTTGACAACCATTTAACCCACTCTAGCTTATCGACATGTAACTTTTATAAATAAAAATGGAATTAAAGTCATCTCAATTTTGCCTCATACATCGCACCGCCTTCAACCCCTTGATGTATGTTTTTTCGGACCATTAAAGATAGCTTATAACCAGAAATGCGACAAATATATAAAATCCAAACGGCTTAAAAAATTCAACTAACTGATATTGCTAAATTATTCAAAAATGCTTTCAATGGGGTAGCCACAGTCGAAAAAGGTGTACGAGCCTTTGAAGTGACAGGGATATTTCCCTTTAACCGTTTCGTGTTTACTGAAGAAGAACTGACACATATGCCGGATGGCGAGGTGGAGCATCGAGTGGATTACATTACCCGAGAAAATTTAATGTCTTCTAATTCCGATAAAGAAAATGAGGGTCTTGCAATTTAACTTATTGAAAAAACGCCTTTACCACTGGCTGGACTATTCAAGTCGAACTGTCAATCTCCACCTAAAATGATCCAAAATAAACGAAAAAGGAAAACTTTATCTTCTTTTAATTCGAAGAATTCTCATTTGGTTTTAGAAGAGATTATGGAAGATGAGTTAAGTGACGATACTGACAAGAGTCTTTAACCGAAGCAAGGTTTTTTTATCTTTGTGACAGCCCACGAAGGATTTTTTCATATACATATATAATATATGTTAGACATATACATATACATATATGTTCCTAAGTACCAGAGTACCCTGAGTGCCGGGTTTTCGAATGTTTAACCCATCTTTTTCCCCAGTTCCGTCAACGCTGTCCAAACACTGAAACAAGCAAATATTGCATTTTACAGCACCTTTTAGACGACGCGGTATTACCACCACGGACCTTCTTTTAAAATAACTACTACCTAAATATGTCTCCCCGTCGGGGAATCGGATCGGATCGCTGGCACGGCGAGCCGAGGCTCTGACCACTACGCTACCGGAGAGACAATTACCGAAGCAAGGTAATAAAAGTTTTGTCGATCTTCTGCCCTTGGCGAAATTAAAAACCAGAAATTTGTTACGAAAGCCCCAACATTCTAAAATTATAACTTCGACTTCTTTAAAAGATGAACTGGAAAAAAAAGATGGAAGAAGGAAGGCGAGACTGAGAGATGTGGAAAAGATCAAGAGAGACAAAATGTAGCATTTGTGATGATTTCGGAGTTAACAATAATTTATGGCAAAGGTGACGTTCTTGTGGTTCTTGGGCTCACGCTGATTGCACAAATATTGAAGAAGTAAAAAATTACGAGTGTGAAAACTGTATAAATTTATAAAAACTATTTTTTGTATACTTGCAATTAAAATATTTGGTCGATATTTGCCGACATCCTGATCAAATTTACCCGAAAGGTATTACCCGTTAAATTTAGCATATTTTTTTTCTGTTATAACAAAAAAAAATACCCTTGAAAAAACTAAAGGCACGAGCTGTGTAGATAAATGTTTTTTTTTTAATAATTTACAAAAAATCCCCATAAATATCTGTTCACGTAAGTGAGAAATCAACCTCTTTTCTTAAGCGACCACATTTCCCTATATTCTTTATGGCTTTATTTGCCATTATTTAAATCTATAAGATAGTCATATTCTATGCAATTCGTTTAAATGTCCGTGTTTATTAATTTGTTAATATTAATTGATGTTTAATATTTCTTTAGTCTAGTTTTAGTAACTCCTTTCCTCTGATCAAAATATTCCGCATTATACTCTGGTTAATTATTTTTATAAACTTTTGGCCTGTCGAGTTTTAAGTCATACCTTTTTAATATTAGTAAATAATATTCTACCTAGATTACATTTATTTGCAGAAAGGCAGAACCAATTTATTTATTCTTCTGCATACCTTGTTACCTAATTCTGGGTTATAATTTAACACTTGTGGGACAAAGGTGGTATAAGTAAAAAAATCGGTTGTAAACAATAATTAAAAAATTAAATTTTCCATATATATATTTTTAAATTCTGATTACATCTCGGATGGAAGCGAAATGTTTATTTTAAAAGTAGAGTGCTATTATTTATTTATTTTCGTTTATTAAAAACAAATTAACAAAAAACGTATTGCATTCGTTTAAAAAGTCAGTTACTATGGTTACAACAACAAAAAAATTATTGCATTGGTTCAACAAGTTGGTAATCATGATTACTTACCAGGGGCCTAGTACACAAACACTGCAATTGTACCAAGTCTACAAGTTACAATTAATTTACCGTACCTACAAGTCTAACTAAATTTAGTAACACAATCAAAAAAACTACAATTGTATTTTTTTTACAATTGTAGGGCTATGCGTACATAAAAACAGACTTGCCAAAGGGTGTTTAGACTCTTTAGAATCGATAATTATGTTTTGTTTATTAGTTTATTTCTTATGAAAGATAATAGCTCAAGTGGCGCAAAGGATATGTTTAGTGTCGGTAGAAAAGGATTGGACGTATGTAAAAGATACTGTCTGGCAGAATTTTAAGAAAGCTGGAATGGTGAGTCTTTCGTTATAGGGCAATCAGCAATCATGATTTATTTACAACCGTATATGTAATTTCGACATTACTAACTGTTTATATTTTTTTTATCGTCTGGGAATTCTTTAATATCGTCTACCATGAAATCCTCAGCAGCATTTAAAAATATTTGCAGCAAAATCAGGTTCACGCGTAGGTAGTTTAAACAAGGAAATTTTTCTTTTAATATCTCAAATGCATTTTCAGTTACTCTTTTTGTTCGTTTATGAGCTCTGTTGAAATCCTGCTGTGCTTGATTTAGTGTAGTTATTTTTAAAACTCCATGCATATCGGAAACACCATGATACTGACCTTCATTTTCTAGCCAGTGCATAGCAATCAATATCTTCTGCTGCGGAGTCAATCCATACAACCGAGTTGTGTTATTATTTAACCCTGGTCCAGTATTCCTAAGAATTTTTCACATTGCTGTCTGCCAAGACGGAACCTTTTCTTAAACTAGCCATCACCAAGAAAATTAAAGTCAATTTTATGTTGAATCAGTATTCCCGTGTCACTTGACCATATATCGAGAACGAATGTTCAGAATGAGTAAGTTGGTACAATACTGCGTTTACCGAATTTACCCACATATATAAATGGGTAGAATAGTCGTAAAAAGTACTGTAACACAATTATACAAGTGCTGAAGTTGTGTTACAGAATACATCTACATACGTAAAAAATGTACCGTAATTACTAGCGCCGCACAGGTAATTAAAAGTTAATTTTGTTTCAAAAAAATTACAAGTATAGAAAATATTTTTACAATTGTATAACTTGTAGTGGTTGTGTTACAGGGCCAAGGTGTTTATCTCAAACAATAATAAAGATATTTTGGAGCTTACACCTGTTTCTTGTGAAATGTTTTATTTTTTTGTGGTAATAGCAATACATTTTAACGGTGTAATTACCCTTTATGTTTATTATATTGCATATTTAATTACCATTAAGCCGAATAATCCTAAATATGAATAAAGAAACCCGGTGGATTTTCTGTTCTTGCTTTGAATAACAAAAATAAACAAAAGAAAAAATAAACTAATATTGGAACTCGGCAACACTTGTGTCGTCACAACGCGTTTTGGCCTCACGACAAATTGAAAGGGAGGGACGTAAACTTAAAATCGTTATTAGGCCGAAACTCGGTTTTTCAAAGAGAAGACATTTGGGAAATGGTTTTCCCTAGTAGTCCAGTAAATAAAAGGACACAGCTGTAAATATGTCTGTACAGTTTTCCCTTGTGACGCAATTCTTTGGTCTTCGGAGATGCTTTTAAGCGAAAAAAAGTTTATCAACATTAACAGGTGGGAAAGGGCTGAAAATGGCCCCATTATGGCCCGAAAAAGAGGTTCCCGCTAATATCCGCCAAAATATGTGAATTAGAGAATTTTTGTATTTACAAGAAATGAAGATCGCCTTGTAGTCTACAAAAATGGTTTTTATAATTTTTTTCGAAAAATCGATGGTTTTCGAGATAACGGGACCCAAAATTCCCTCATTTCAGCTGCCGCTTATAAGCGGGCGAACGAATTGTTCCATTACACATGCTGTAATATAGAACAAAATATAAAAAAAAAACTTGTCAATATCTTAATTTTTTGATTTTCTATGGGCAAAAATAGGGGGCCGCGAATTTAAACAATTGCCAAGTATTTAAACACCTTTATAAAAAAAATTAAGGATTTTAATATTATTACAAAATTATAAAATTACATGTGCTATTTTAGTATTTGGAAAAAGCGTTTTCATACCTTATTGTGGAAAAAAGTCTTTTTTTTAATAAATCAACAGCCATTATTAAATGTTAAAAAGAAAGTCGGCCACTTTTTACAGATTACTGGACAAGATATCTTTTTTACGGTTTTTTAGAAAAACTATTCAATTATTTTTCCCCAAAAGTAAGTGATATTTTTGTCGACTTCTACAATCCATAAACCGTATTCTACCTTGTTAAAACATTTACATTCATTTAAGAAATATTAGGTCTAGATTCACATTTTTGGTTTTACACAAGTATTTATTATTAGGGTTCTAAATAACTTTTAAAACAATTTTATTCAGCCCTGCCGCCTACGAACGGTTTGTAAAATGAAGTAAGAAGGAGGTCAAGCAAAGTTTTGCTTTCTTATTGTAGGCGCAAAAACGAGAAAGGTTTTTAACGCCATGAAATCATAATGTAATTTTAAGTAGTCAGCTTTATTTTAAAATAAATATTACCATAAAAAAACATACTTACAAAATTATGTTTTTAAATTCTGCTAAAAAGTCAAAATTGATTTTCAAAAACAACTTTAAAATTTCAAAAAAAAAGTTTTATTATTTTAAGATTTTATAAAGTCACTATTTCGAATAGAGGCACTCAAAAGAATTAAATTTTAGTCTGGACATAAGAAAATATAAAAAATAAGCCCACCACATGTAAGTAATACAGACAGACGTAATGTAAAATTTATTAGCAATATCATTACTGGTAATTGACCAAAAACACTACAAGAGTAAGTAATCTCACTGTGTTGTAAATGCGTAAAATTTAAAAGTTTTTTAGCATTTTGATATGTTTGGGTTTTTTTGTTAAAAAAGTATTTTTTTTTACTTTTAAAGGTATAAAAATAAAGTCTTAAAAATTAGCTTTTTTTTTTTTTTTATGATTCAAAATAGGCTTTTTGTGGCTTATAAAACAATTTTATTTTTTCAATAGCACTAAAATCCTGGACTTCCATTGTCTTTATTTGTTAATTAATACACAACGTTTCGGTTAGTAATGTATCTCCAACCGTTTTCATAACTAACCACAACTAACCGAAACGTTGTGTATCAATTAACAAATAAAGACAATGGAAGTCCAAGATTTTAGTGTTATTGAAACCTTAACATCGTCTAACACTTTTAAAGAAAATTTTATTTTTATTGCAAAAAGAAGATGGTATTTAAATATCTAACCATAAGAGTAGAAAAATATTAAAAATACCTTAATACTATCACTCGTCCATTTAATATTATCTTGTTTTAAAATACTTACGGCCGAGTAATGGCCGCTTTGTTAAAGTTAGCTATGGACTTAACAATTGTTTAATTTAACAAAGAGTGAAAAATGAAAAAACTTGACAACGCAGCCGATTTTTAACCATTTTATGGTAACTAGATAACAATATAAAGTTTAGTTCGGAATTTTGCGTTTAAAATCCATTAAGCCTAAAAAAGATTAAAAAAATAATTGCCTTGCACGCTTGCATAAAATATGAATAAAATTGGTTCAGCACAACAAAAAATTTAATATATTTTCTTCAAAAACAAGCAAAACAATAGATAGCTCGAATGACCAATACTGCAGACCTTCTTCTAATTTGGGTTTTTACCAGGTTCTTTAATATAATTCATACCTACTAAATTTTATTGATACATTTCGATAGGTAGATTCACCTAGAGTAAACAAAGTATTTGCTTTATTTTCCTGGAAAATTACTGTTTTAATTTAATAAATATTATTAAAACAATTTATTTACAAGAATTTTATCACTTACTGCTCTTAAATTAATGGAATAGACACTGCTACAGGTTTTACTTTTAATGAAAATCTACCTTTTTACAATTTAAAAAGAACAAGCAAAACTTTTTATTATTAAATTTTTTAACATTCTTCTTAATACTGTTTTCTTACAACTAACGATATCTATACTTTTGTATTAGAAACAAAGTAACACTTCTAACATCCTAAATCCTAAAATTTAAAAGTATTGACATTTTTAATAACCAGAAACTAACTTATAAAATTTTTCTTTAACTTTAATATCCATCTATTCTCTTTAAAACAAAAAAACAAATAATCTTAAGTCATAACTAGGTATTAGCATCTACCAAAAACTAGCCTCTTTCATAAGCTAATGCTGTTTAAAACTATAACTTGCGGTACTTAAAACCCTTAGAGACCCGATATAGTAAAGGTCCGATTCATCGCAAGGCCTTTGTCGAAATCGCACTTAGGGTGTTAAACTTGATCTAAGAAATTTTGCATCGCAATGAAAAGATGTTCTTGGTTTTAGAAACAGCGCATATACATATAATAATTTTTACACGCACGCTAGATGAGATAGGGTTTGGAGTAGCTTAAGAGCGTTTTTTACGATTTCGCATAATATTTGCCCTTTTATTGTTAAACTTTTCAGAGCACACCCAGCTCTAAGGCGCGGAAAAATTTTCGTCGCTAGAAATAAGCTACTTAGATTATCTATCGCAACCTTCCACATATACTAGTAGAGGAAGCCCTGCAACTTCGTCGTGCGAACGAAACCAACGAACGAAAATTTATATGTATATGCGCTGTTTCTAAAACCAATAACCTCTTTTCATTGCGATGCAAAAATTCTTAGATCAAGTTTTACACCCCAGAGTTCGTTTAACTTGTATTTCGACAAGGGCCTTGCGGCGCATCGGACCAATACCACATCGGGTCTCTAACGGTATTTTTTAAGTACCGTATGTTATAGCTTTAAACAGTCATTATGAAAGAGGTTAGTTAATGGCTTGTATCAATAAAATTAATTAAATGTAGTAGGCATGAATTATATTAGAGAGCCTGTAAAAAAACCCAAATTTAAAGAAATTCTGCAGTATTTTTGATTTAAGCTATCTATTGTGCTGCTTGTTTTTGAAGAAAATTATAAAATTAGTTTGTTAAAATATCGAACCAACTTTTTTCATATCCGGTGCAAGGTAATAATTTTTTAAAGTTTTTTTTAATATGTTTATTTAATTTTGAATGCAAAATCCGAAACTAGATTATTTTTTGACAAATAGTTAACATTTAAGTTATACCCTGTTGCCAAGAGTGTTTATTTTTACCTCTTTGTTAAATTTAACCCATTGTTAGGTCCATTGCTAAGTTTAACAACGCGTTCATCACTTGGTCGTTAGTCTAGTAATTTTTTAATTCTATTAAACACCACATGCTAGCTCAAATACCAAATTATTTTTAAAAGAAAATAAGTCATAAGCCTTATGCGATCTAGTAAAAAAACTAACACTGAACAAAATGGTAGGAGTTTAAAGGTAAGAAATAGACTAATTTTAGGCCATTCTATATGGTTTCATGTAATATTTTTATGCAAAATTTCGTTTAAACAGGATTTTTATTAATAAAACAATGGTTAACAATTATAGACCGTCAGCCCACCGTAAAAAAACCATTCGTACCCCAGTATCCCCTTTTAATGAGTAAATATTGACTATAAACTGATTATTTTTTGATAGATTTTGTAGAATGACTGCGGTTGATTATATAAAAAAAAACCTAGATAGTGTTAGAAAAATAATAATCTAGAAATAACTGTACTCAGTATGCCATCTAAATCAAACGACATTAATAAAAAAAATATGGCGAAAAATTATCAACATACCTGTGGGTAAAGTTTTAAGGCCCGACTTTTGCTTTTGGTAAAAACATAGAAGTTTTGGAAAAATCATACTTAGTATGCGATTCATCTTAAATTAAAGTTTTTGAAAGGTTATATATCTCAAAATTAATGGCATACATGAAAGACAAGGTTTATAGTTATGTGTAGGCATTTACATCTGTAAAAAAATATGTATCCTGGTACAATCGTACTCAGCATGTCATTTATTCCAAACAAACATCTTTAAAATTAAACCTTGCAAATTTTTGTGGTTAAAAAGTAGTAACGGTTAAATTGTATTGTGCATTATTTATTTGTATGCTCATTGCTGATAAACAGCAATTTAAGAGATTCAGCATAAAAAATCCTGTAAATGGATACAGTTTTATAGTCAGGCAAAATTCCGATACAAGTTTTCAGCAAAAAAAAATTTTTTGAAGGTTAATTCTGTTAAAAAGTACCAAACTTATTTGTAAAAATTTTCACACATGTTTATGTCCGTTAAACATATCTTTTTCGATAGGATAACTTCTACAAAATAAATTACATTTTCGGCATTTCCATACAAGCCAAAATTATTTGGTCAGAAGCAGACTAAAGCAATTATCGTTGAAAAGTCATGTTCAAGCCTCTACATGTGGCGAATTTGAACAAGTTATCTGAATAGTTTGCAGGCAGGTTTTGGACGTAATTTCTTGTTTAAATTATTTTTAAATGATTAAAGTGTCAATAAGCAAATCTATTATGGTAAAAGTATATTTTTCTTTACCTGTTTGTTTTTAAAAGGTATTTGATAAAATAGGGAAAGTAACTAATTCTCCTTTTTTTAATTTTTATGATACCCCAGGATTTCTCAAAATAAAAACAAAACTTGAAATAAAAAAGGTGTGGATATGTTGGTGTTTGTGTAGTATTTTATAGAGGTGCATTTTATAATTACCAATTACAAAAGGACACAAAATTCGACCAAAAATTTTGTTTTTACGAATTGTGGTAGTAGCCCAATTAAATAGTACATTGTAGCAAGCATGAAATAGGCTATTTAGTTTTATTGCTTTAATTGGTCTATTAGGGTGCTAATAACCGTAATATGTGGTTTTCCACCAAAATTTTTGATGAGAAAACTTTTGACAGCCCAAAAATCACGAATTTTTTGGACTCTTTTCAGTTTTTTCGATATATCTGGGAAACTAATAGTCCTATTTATTTTTTTACTTCATACTTTTTTAAAGAACATTAAATTTTCTACAAATTTCACCTACTAATGTCCCGTCTAACTTCAACAGCCGGCGAGCTACAGCTCATCAAAAATTCTCTATTTTTGCCAACATTGTAAAAAATCGCCAAATCCTCGTATTAATTTCTTTATATTTTTTTATAACTCCCCCAAAGTATTATAAGAATCATGAAATTGATTATAGTTAAAAATGGTTAACCTAAAAAAGCCAATTAAGTTTTTATTTATGAAAGAAGATGAAGATTTAGTTCGAAATGGGGAACATAATATTAACACATCAATAAATGCATTAAAACTTTATGAGCATATCTGTAAAGATAATTCTATAAAAATCTCATACGAAATGCTATTTATCATATTTGATGGAAGTGTTTCAAATATATTGTTTCACATATATTGGTTTGTCAAGTTTACACTGTTAAATACGTTTTGAGAGCCTGCTACTCATATCATATCGATTACAAATAAAAAGTTGGCAAGTCAAAACCGAAGAAAATAAAAAAATATTTAAAAACAAAAAAAAAAAATTAAAGTAAATTTTAATCCAGAATGGGTCTAATAACTCATAAACCTAAGCCTGAGTATGACCCTACAAATGATGAAAATACTGCTAGGCGTTTTTTCCATAACCCACAAATAAGTGCAGAAATCACAGGAGTAAATTGTGATTTAATTGAAAATGTTTGTTTAATTTTAAAAATCATAGCATCTGGCTATAAAATTAATACAAATGAATTTAAATTTTATTAGATCAGATAAGAACCTTATATTTATTATTGTATAATTGGTACTTTGTGCCCAGTACAGATCATAAGGTATTAGTTTACGGGGGTGATATAATAGAATTTTTCGACTTACCAGTTGGTCAGCTTTCGGAGGATGCTTCAGAAGCAAGACATAAAGAATGCTGAAAAATTTGATTAAATATTGCCCGTAAGTGCTCTAGAATATCTGCGCATAATGATATAATTAAAACGCTTTTGTTAACATCCGATCCGCATTTAGCTATCCTCAGAAAATTTAAATCTAAGGAAAAATCTACCAAAATCGATGTTCAGTTTGAAAAGTATGTGTCTACTAAAAATCCTGTGGATTTCCCTATTTCTTTTCATTCTTCTTAACTTAAATTTAATTGAAAAATCGAGTAGTTTTGATTCAGAATAATTAGCCTAAAATTTTATTCATGATTTATTTTTGATTATTTATTTTGTTTTTCAAGCTATTGCTAATTTTAAGAATTGGTTTTAATGTGAAGTAGTTTTATATTAAAATTTATACTTAACTAAGCTCTATTGTATTTCGGCCACACTTTATACATGAGATTATCAGACCAAAATAAGAAATCGACGGATCCAAGCGTTTTTTCGAGAAAAAAACACCCGAATTTTAAATGAATTTATAGGTTATTTGAGAAACACACTGTATACCCCAGTAGTGGCAACAAAATTTTAAAAACCCCTTAAGAAGTATAAACAAGGGGCTGTAGATAACAATTTGTTTTTGTTTTTAAATTGCATTTGGTGTAATCAGAGTTACGATTTTTGTCCCATACCATAAGATCGTAACACTGTGCGTCACCCCTCCCTCCTACCTACGCCCCTCCCTTCTTCACTCCACCGCTCTAAAAACCAAAGCTGGGGCTTTTTTAAGTCAACCATTTTTAACCATAATCAATTGTATGATTTTTATAATATTTTAGACGAGTTATAAAGAAACATAAAGGAGTTAATAGGAGGATTTGGCGATTTTTTGCAATGTTGGCAAAACTAGACAATTTTTGACGGGCTGTAGCTCGCTTGCTGTTAGAGTTAGACAAGACTTTGGTTTATTAAAATTGTAGAAAATTTAATGTTCTTTATAAAAGTACAAAATAAAAAATCAATAGGACGATCAGTTTCCGAAATATATCGAAAAAACTGAAAAAAGTCCAAAAAAATCGTGGTTTTTAGGCTGCCAAAAGTTCTCCCATCAAAAATTTTGGTGGGAAACCATAGATTACTGTTATTAGCACCCTAATAGATCAATTAAAACAATAAAGCTAAATAGCCTATTTTATGCTTACTTGGGCCCTATTTTAAATGACAATTTGATTGGGCTATAAGTGTAAGTGTTATTAAAAAACTTTTTAAAAAATCCAAACTAGAGAATGTATTAATTATAAATAAGAAAACTAACCAAAAATAATACAAAAAGTTTTTATCAAAAAATCTTGACTTATGGTTAGACTTCTAAAAGTACAATTATGGAATTTTTACCGGGTTAAAAGTTTAAATAAAAATGTTAGAGAAAATCTGCCAAACAAATATAATCACAATTTGTACAAAAATGAACTGATATAAGGACACATTCATGATATTAAAAAATTTATATTAAAAAACTTGGAAGTCATATTTAATAATAAGAATTTCTAAGCAAATATATAGAAATTAAACGATATTAAATTTGTATTTTTTTTTTTTTGGTCTGATGGCCTTACAAACTGGTGTATTGGCCACCAAAATTTGTATTAATTTGTTAGGTTGTGCAGGTAGGAAACTGGTATAACTTTTTTCGAAAGTACAAATATTTTATATTATTTAACAAGTCTTAATAATAAAAAAAAAAGGTTGAATTGTGAACAAAATAATTTTTTTAATATAATTAGGACAGTAAACCACTTAGCCAGTTATAAGATTACTAATAAAGTTTTTTTATAACTTTTCTTACTTTTTTTATTCTTTGAATTTTTTATATTTTTTCTTTTCATATCTCCTTATGTTATACGATTTTTTTACAGACAAATTTTAAAAAGGTACTTAAACTTTAGGCATAAAACCTTGGGCAGTAACTAATTTCCTCTTATTTCGATATTTAAAACAAGAAATCCTTTGTGAACTTAGCTAAAGAAATTGCAAAACTTTTCAGATTAAAAATGTTTCGATATACAAAGGTCTTGAAAATACGTAAATAAAATTTTATCACATACCTCTAATATCAAAATATGTCCATTCAGGTCAACTTGGTTACATTTAAAATTGCTTACTATCTTAAAAATATGCTATTTTTTAAAGAGTTTTTAAAAAATCATTTCTTCTGATCTTTTACATTATTAGGGTTATGACAAACCAGATTTTTGTATCTGGAAAACAAATGTATTTTTTTTAATTTTTAAACATTTAACAGGAGCTGATGTGCCAGGGAAGAAACATTGATGCTTACCTGCAAACACGAGTTAGCTGTGGTACTAAAAAAACAAATAAATATTTGGAGTAAATATAAATTTTAAAAAAACATATAGGTACAAAAAAAACATTAATTCAAATGTGCAAAATGACCTACATGTTGCAGAATACACTCATAAAATTTGACGCTAACCTATTCCTGTTGTGGTTTTGGAAAACTTAAATAGCAATATGTCTTAAAATTTCCTGTAGAACGCAAAACGACTACTTTTTTGTAAAAATGCTTCTTTTACTTTAGAGAAAAATATGCATGATAGTGATCCTCCCGTCTCTAATATTAATATGACCAATACTTAAATATTTGAAATTAATCCTAATTGCAGATAATCTTTCTAACTATCGTAAGAAATTAGATAGCGTACAATTTTTTTTAACTGTAAATAAATGTACTTTGCAATGTGACGAATATCTTGCACATTGGCTTAAATAATGTTTTTTGTACTAATTTTTTAAATATTTCTTTGCTAAATGCCTACTGGTTTCATATGACTTTAAAGTGATGTTCTTAAAAAAATGATAATAAAGTTTTAAAAAAATGGTTTAGGATACACCTGTTAATCGAATAAAAATATCTGCATTGTCATACTGTAAATTGAGAGAATTAAATATTAAATACTATTAATTACGTAATCTATTAAAGCCGATTACTATATTTTTTCCAAAAACGTTAATTTATGGTATACAACTATATACCAAAAAAATATTTATGGTACTTACAATTAGCAGTTTTAATTAAATTTAGAAAATATCTATATTACTCAAAGTTTTTGACGCTTCCTACTGGCCAAACGAGCTATTTCAGATATAAGGAAGTTGACTCTACTCAACCAATTTATATATATATATATATATATATATATATATATATATATATATATATATATATATATATATATATATATATATATATATTATTTATATATATATTATATTATATATAATAATAATTATATATATATATATTATATATAAATATATAATTTATAAATTTAATATAATTTATATTTATTATATATATATATATATTTAATATTATAAAATCCTTAAATAAAGAAAAATTAAACATAGTTATTAAGGTCCTTTGATACAATACATGAAGTGACTTTTTTGCATGATAAATCAGTTGTAACCCATTCAAAACAAAAAGTACACCAAACTTTTCTGTAAATTAAAATAATTTTAATTGTTTTTTATTTTACTTTCATAAATTTGAGCTTAAAATTATTTTGATAATATATTTTAAAAAATAGATTTAAAATTTAAAAATATAAAAGGACAATCGTGTCCCCCGAAATTGTGTAGTTTTCTATTTTTAAAAAGCACTGTTTATAATCATTTTTATATAAATAAAATAAAAATACCATTTACTAAACCTTTTTTCCAAAAAAACACACAAATAGTATCCGTTTTTATATAATTTCTTTACACTAGATTAATGCTAGATTGTTTTACCTATAATCCACACCTGGTAATTTAGAAATCGGTAAAATAAAAACCATTAAAATGTATTTGATATTTTTTAGAAATATAGTTACTAGAAATGAGATACCATTAACGTATGATTAAAATAATTTATGATTATTTAGATTACTATTATTTAACAGATAGATCACGCTATTTACATTTTTTAACCAACTACCCAATATTACGCTCGGGCATATAACAAATAAATAAATAAATATATATATATATATATATATATATATATATATATATATATATATATATATATATATATATATATATATATATATATATATATATATATATGCATTAATTAACTTTTTCGTAATTAAGTTTTGTTTTTCTGTTTAAAAAAAAAACATTTTCTTTTTCTTATAGTTTTAATTAAAAAACTTTTTGTGTGGTCATATAAAAAATTTAATTATTGTTTTACGACTTAAAATCAATTGAATATATTACTTTTTAAACTCATAACTTTGCATATTTGGTTTAATGCGCCTATTTACTTTTTAGCAAGTATAAAAAAAATAATTTACAAAATACCTTTACTAAATAATATATAAATGGTGGTTTAGAAAGCTAAACCACAAAAACCTTAAAAACTTGATAAACAAGTAAACTGTTGCCTGTACCAAATAAGGACCCTTTTTTGTATTTAAAATAAAGGTAAAATTTAAAGGTGCAATATCAAAAAATACAGTAATTTTTTTGTAAAACTTTTGTTTTATAGTAAGCTAGTAGAACATTATTTTTTTATAGAGCAAGATAAATTTAATACACCTTTTATATGTGTCTCTAAAAAATTTTTAAAAATTTATGCTGGAGTTAATAAAATTATTTTTTTCATTAAATTAGTTATATGTATAAACTTTAATCTTTAATATTTTTTAATTTGATTTATAGTTATATTATATTAAAATATACAAAATAAAAATAGTGCATACAATTAAACATAATTATTAATAAATTGTAGACAGTATAAGTAAACCTTTTAATTTCTTTCTTTAACTTACCTAAGTTGCATTCTCGCACACAACAAAGCACGAGAGCCTTAAATTTAAAGTCATTATAAAAACATTTATAAAGTCAAAATCTTAGATAATAAACTAATTTTGAACCATCAATAAAAAGTATTTTTTAAAAAGTTTTTACTTCAAAAAGTCTCCAATAAGTTCTGCGAAAAGTTCGCAAAAGTCAGCGCGCTAACGGAATACTGAGCATAACGCGATGCAGGAGAAATCCCAAAGTCCGGCAGAATTCTGAAAACAACTGAAAGCTAGCAGTCGGTGGCGCGCGGGCAAAAGATAAGAGGCAACGCAAGCGCGCCAAATCGACGGCCCTACCCAGCATCCGAAGACGCGTACGCGATGCATGCACTTCAAAGGTAATTAAGTTTTGCCATCCTACGACGTGTGTAATGAACCTGTCAAGAATATAAAATATTTATGTTATAATAGACGGCTTCTTTATCACAGTTTTACCAGAATGATATGTATAACAGGTTAAAAGTTATGAAAATTAGTTTAAAGTTACGAAAATGCACAAAACTAGGTAATTTTATTATTCACGTTGATTCAGAACTTATCCTTAACAAATAAAGAGTATTTGTTTCTTAATAACTTGGTTAATATTAATATACGTAAATTCGACATCTTATAAACTTTAAATCAAGGAGTTCAGTGAGTACCACTTTGCACACATACAGGCTTAGAATAAATTTCCCTTCTAACGTTTTACAATAACAAATTATATTATTGAAGTACTTTTATTTGTTAAATTTAGATTTGATTTTGTGACAACTACTCTTTTAAAATAATAATCAAGACTTTTAATATAAACGTACTTGTACTTGTTGCAGAAATACACACATGGGTAGGCTAAAATTCCTTTCTTATTTTTTATAAAATATAAAAAATCTATTTTAATCAGTAAAATCCCATATGTACTTGGCAAGACCACTGAGATGTAAATAAAATTCCATTTTACCAATCTAAAAATAATTAAGAAAACAAAGACAGTGGCGGAATTCTAACAAAAAAGCCAACGGCTTCGTGAACTCGTGATGACATAGCGCATCCAATAACATTTTGTAGGTGGTATTTAAGTTAACATAAAGAGAATTATGATTTTTGTAGAAAGTTAATATAAATGGATAAAGGCCTAGTATCCAGTGATTGAATATTCACTCGCCATAACAATCTGACCCATACTCAATTTTCCATTTTTTTCTAATGAATTGATTTATTAATTTTGTGTTTTAAGAAATCATAGATGATTAAATAAAGTAAAATGTATTTACAATAAAATATTGTGTAAAGCAATTGTCGTGTCTGTATAATAATTTTGTAAGCAAATAATAGTATAACGAAGTTCTAGCAGCAAATAAAACCTATTTTAAAATATATTAAAGTTTTTTTTTACGCAAACATCAAACCATAGCGCTTCTAACTAAAAATACTATCGTGTTTACCTTATTTATTGATTGAAAAAAAAATTAAATACCCACTATTAAAAACTTTTTGGGTTTTCTTTACTTAAATACTTTTAATATAAATTAGTAGGTATTAAGAAATATTGTTTTCTCTGAATATCTCAATAATATACCTAGAAACTATAAAGACATATTTGTATGGAAACTATTTTAAATATTTATAGGTGAAAAATTAGCTTATAAAATATTTTACATCACCACAAACATATTTGAGATTTACATATTTTCGTAGTTCGTATTTTGTTGAAAAAGTTATTCGAGGGAATAGTCAATTCTCCATATAAATTTGTGGACTATCGATTCGGCCAAAATATTCCATTAATATTAGTGATATCGTACACTCAGAAAATCATCTAAAATGCAATAGTAACCTGAAAATATAAGTTTTTGTAAAATTTTAATAATTTTATTTCCGTAGGGACAACTAACCATACTTTAAACGAAATTGGGGATTTAAATTTTAATTTCAATATAGATTATAAGTTAAATGCAAAAGTATTTGAATATAAATTGAGTAAAGTGTTAAGAAAACGAAATTACCAACTTTTTTCTTGCCTTAATGAAAGACACGTCTATTTATCTTATTCAAATTGCAGTTAAAGTGGATATTTAAGAATACAAGATATTGTTTAGAATTGCGGCCCCACTTTTTCGGGATGTAAAATAAACATTATATTTTTTTTGTAGTTGCCAAATATTTTTATTCTAAAAGTTTATCAAAAATTAAATAATTTTTGGAAAATTAAAAATTGTTAATTTTACGATTTTAAAAAAAGGAATTGAAAAAATATTTAATAAATAAAAAAAATATGTTTTTCAATTTTTTTTTTATTATATTTCTTTACACGTAGAATATAAAATTTCTTAACGTAAATGGATTTATTTTTTGAGAAAAAACTTGAAAAATACCACTATTTTTATTTTCAAAATAAAAAAAAGAATTTTTCTTAAAAAATCGTAAATTCGCCGTAAAATAAAACAAAATAAAAGAAAAACTTGTCAATATCTCTATTTCTCGATTTTTTATGGCCAAAAATAAATGGGGCCGTGATTCTAAACAATTACCACATAATAATAAAGAGGGTGTGTATTTAAAAAAGAATGCAAAAAGTAACAATTTGCCAACTTTGGCAACACTGCGTAGTTTTTTACAGAATTTTTAAATTAAATATTGACTGATCAAATGCACTATCGTTTAAAAAAAATATGCGTCTAGTCATCTCGGTTACATAATTAAATCCATTCTAAAGATAATCGCTAGTAAGTTCAAAACGGTGCATCACAGACCCATGGTATTTAATTTCGACTTTCAAGGGAGTATCTTAAAATGTAATATATATGGAGTTAATTGCAGCGGCAATGCTGAGTAGGCCCACCTTAGTCCGGAAAACGAACCATTTTGCCCAGAAATATTTTCAAAATGCATAAAATAACTTAAACTTTTGTTGGTACAGAATAGTCCAAGGATCAAAATCTACATCATCCCGAAAGGCGCCTATACCTTGAGACTGGTTGCCAAACCACTAATAATAACTTTTTTAAAGCATTTGCAAGTGCCTGTTTAAAAAAAAAAAAGATATGTATCATAAAAGTTAAGTGAGTTATGATTAAAATAAGGTTACACCAACATTTTTTGAGTGCAAAAATCTTTTAAAACAACCCCCTAATTACCACCCTAATCCTAATTAAAATGAGTCGTAGACCCCTTTTTTAATTGTCTTTTTCCATGTATTATTAATGAATTCTAAAATTTTTACCGATTTAAATTGCTTAGTTTTGAAAAAACTGGAGCTGCAAGTGAAAACCAAATTACCGAATTTTAATAAAAATGACATTTTCTTGAAAATAACTCGGAAACTAAGGGAGATACGTAAAAATTACCAGTGTATCAAATGGTAGCTTTTTGAATTACAAATATTTTGCATTTTTTTTTAAATTTACTGTATGACGGAAATTAAATGGGACATAAACGTTTAAAACGTGTTTGTATAGACGAGCACTAGCTTGTTTTAGCCCTTTAAACTCACTCCTTAAAAAAAAGTAAGAGATTTAAACAACTTTAATAAATAGGACCTTATAGTTCTTGAAAGATCCAACAAAATGGGTTTTTAAAGAACTTCTTATTACAAGAACTAAAGAAGTTATGCTTGAAAAACCAATTTTTTGGGGTATTCTAAAAGCGATTTAATGCATTTTTTTTTTAAATCCGCGGTTTTGTACTATTTTTTGCATTGTAGGATTGTAAGGGGTGGATTTTTAAGGATTAAATTACAAAATTTAATTGGTAATAGCTTTAAGCAGTCACATTTTTTAATTACAACTCTGTGACAATATGTTAGTTTTTCTAGGATAAACAATTTCTTTATAAATCATAATAAGAGTTGATTTTTAAGGGTTTAAATTTAATAAATAATGTTTTAAATAATTAAATACATATTTTTTAATTTATATAAGCCTAATTTTGTGTGACTTTAGCTTTAACATGAAAGTTTTAAAGGTTTTTACAATAAGGGATAGTTCACACCTAAAAAATAAAAAGCGACCTTAAGCATAATGGAGATTTTGAAGAGAAGGGGAAGTTGAGCTTGATCCCAAATTTTTGTGCAAAACACTGTGATAATATATTAATTTTTAGGGTTAATAATTGTTTTTTTAATCATAATAAGGATTGATTTTTAAGGGCTGAAATATTTTAAATATTGTTTAAAAAACAAATTACTTCTTTTTTAACTTATCTGAGTCAACTTTTACTCAACTTGAGCTTTAATGTATAGTTTTATAGGTTTTGACAATAAATTTTAGTTTTCATTCCTAGAAAATAAAGAGCGCCCATCAGCATATTACAGATTTTGCAAATGAGGGTAAGTTAAGCTTAATTACAAATTTTTATGCAAATCTATGCATTTTGAAAGAATTGCCAAGTTTTGCACTTTTTTCGACTTCGTTTTCTGGAGTACCTGGCATAAAATTTTTATAAATACTTTATTTACATAAGTATATTATTTTATTATTTTTATAAATAAGAGCCAAATGCCATGTATTTTTTTGTTACCTAATAGGAGAAAAATAATGACATGTACAATCAAGTCCCTTGAGGTACCTATGACTAAACCGCTTCTTTACTTTGCTACTAAAAATTAAAAAAAAAATAAGATTTTTATGAACCAAACTTCTTTCTGGCTTCTTCCTGTTAATACTTTGGTAAAACACAAAGTACACATATCCAAGTTGGCTTTAATTTAGTTTACTTTAAAAAGTATAATAATATTTTGCTTATATATCTTAGACAAAGAGATTAACTTTTTATAGGAAATAGAGAATAATAATATTTGCTATTTTAAATTTAGTTTGTTTGTAACTGGCTAAATTGCTGAACAACCAAATACAAAATTAAGTTTAATAAAAATTGGGAACAAGGTGCAAAGAAAAAATTGTAAGACTTAAATTTAAGTGATCCTTAGGCCTTTCGACAAAACTAATGCATAGCAAATTTTTTGTCGAAAACCAAATTTCTAACCTTTTGGCTTCCATTTAGTTTGCCTTTCCATAATAACTATAAAAAAATACGAGATCTGTAAACATAAGATGAGCAACCTTTTTGCTGATTCATCAAATTTTATTTGTACATACAGGAACTACAAAAATATATTTTACTACAAACCAGAATAATAGGTAAATCAACAATAGATTAAATTATATTTATTCGTATAAATGATATTTGTAGATAAGTTGTATCTCCTAAATTATATAGTTTTAAGTAATGCACATTACAAAAATACCTAAAATTATAAAAAGTCGTTAAAAGTGTATAGCTACAAAAAGTTATATTTCTTTAAATAAACCGCTTTGTGTAGCTATTATATAAAATTAAAATTAGACTTAAAGCTATAAAATTTTTAAATGGGGCTACTTCGGCTCTGATTTATTAAATCATAATAAGAGTTGATTTTTAAGGGTTAAAAAATATTAAATAATGTTTCAAAGGATTAAATATTTATTTTTTAGTTTAGATAAGCCTTATTTTATATAAGTTAAGCTTTATTATGAAAGTTTTAAAAATTTTTGCAATATCGGGTAGTTTTCACCCTTAAAAAATAAAAAGCGACCTTCGGCATAATGAAGATTGTGATAGCATATTACTTTTTTCGGGTAAATATTTTTTTTAAATCATAATAAGGGTTAATCTTTGAGGGCTGAAATATTTCAAATAATGTTTCAAACAAACAAAATACTACTTTTTTTACTTATTTAAATCAAATTTTACCTAACTTAAGCTTTAATGTATAGGTTTATAGGTTTTAGCAATTAAGGGTTGTTTTCACCCCTAAAAATTAGAGAGCTCTCAACGGCATAAGTTAAGCTTAATTACAAATTTTTATGCCAGGTTTTGCACTTCTTGCAGCTTTGTTTTCTGGGCTGTATTTAGTGTAATAGGGACCCAGGAACAAATTTTCGTAAGATAATCCAGGCAGGTGTTTGATACTTTCTGCAGCATCATACATATGGATGAAATAGATCAATAATTATTAACTATTGTCATTTGTACAATTAGAACTTATTTTGATTTTTTTGTGTTCTAGTATGCACACGAGTCCCTTGGGATAAAGATATTTTTGAGTCCCTCTTTAAAGGGGAGGTATGCCAAAGTTCCGAAAGTACAAAAAAAATTATGCTAATTACCAATGACAACTAACAACAAAAAATATTAACTATTTCTACAATAAATAAAGATTCTGTTAAAACTAAAATATAAAACTAAAAAACATAAGCTTGTTATAACAACCCAACATAAAATATGTAATGTTTTCCAATAAATACTGTTATTAGGTTAACTACATACATTTATTAAAAACTAAAAAGATTGAATTGGCTATTTTGTGGTAATATAAATTGGAAATATATTGTTACCATTTTCAATACAATTTATTTAATAAATATTCCCAAAAGTATCTATTTATAAATTTATGAGGGTAATTTAAGAGATTTCAATAACAAATTTTATGAGTAATAAAAGTCATACTTATTACGCTGTAAATCGCATATTTTTCCATAAAATCATCTTAATACAGGTGAATAAATATTAAATTTATACTACTTAAAAACTAAGCTGCAAGAAAAATTGTAAAAATATTCTTTACTTTATAGTTGTTTTAACACATATTCATAATGCATAACTTAAAATAGGTACATTATTGTAATGACATTTCTTATCTGTTTTATCTTGGAACAGTCCACAAAGGCTGAAGGCCTACGTCCTAACATACCGTGGGTGTCTTAGGTGTGGTAAGAGAAAGTTTATTAACAAGGTCCTAAATATTTGTGTATTAGGAGGGGAAGGAAAAACTTTTGCCCAAAGTAGGTTGGACAGTCTAGACACTCTAGAGATAAAGAAACGAACAAAGTGGAAAATTCGGGGCTTTTTAAGCTAAACTGTAAAAGAATGCATAAAAGTGACATTACGTATCGTTCTGTTAAAAGCTGCCAGAGAAAAAATTATACTGGCCAACTCCCCTGAGCAGAAGACGCAAAAATACTTATAAAAGATCAACAGATCCTTTACAGCCCGTCGGTGGAAAAGGGAAGAAAGCTTTTCTCTAAGCGTAGGATCATTAATAAGAGGAACAGCTCTTTTTTAAAGGAAATCAAGAACGCTTAGGGTTGTGGGTGACGCATTTCCCAGACATGAATACAATATTCTAAATAAGGTCTGATTGGGAATACATACAAAGTGTACAGATTAAAAGGGGGAAAAACTTTCTAACTCGAATCTAAGCATCTTTGAAGCTGCTGAGGGTACGGATGTTTTGTTTATGTTTCTGCAAAGTGGCGTATTAAGGAGCTTAATAATATAAAGTTGTAAAATTAAAGTTTTTTTTTTGTGCTTTTAGTAATATGGCCGAAAAACTTAAATTTTCATTTTTTTTTAACAAGTTTATTTTATAATTGAGAAAAAATCTAAAAATACATTCTTATTGGAACTTTTTTAACATTAACAACTTTATTTTTTTAAATACGGCCCTTATATGTTTATATATGTTTTTAAAGCAGTTTTTATCCCAATTACAATGATGTATAACACTTGATATTTTTCTGTTCAAAAAACATATTTTCCATAACAAACAGTTAGACAAGGAACGCACTTCATTTCTTATACGGGCATTTCTTATTTGATAAATAAATATAAAGTGTTATAGATTTTTGTAATTGGGATAATAAGGGGTTTTAAAAAATTTAATAAAAAACCCAGGTCCGTATTTAAAAACATTAAGTTAATGATGGTTTAACAAAAACAAAACCTCGTAAATTAAAAATTGACTTCACCAATACATAAAGAGCAAAAATTGCAATAAGAATGTATTTTTCCAATTTTTCTAATTTTTAAAGTTACCTAGTAAAAAAATAAAAACCCATCCTATCTCTTACGTTTCGGAGATCCCCATAGTGGCCCTCCTTATCTTATCTGTTATATATATATATATATATATATATATATATATATATATATATATATATATATATATATATATATATATATATATATATATATATAGTATGTCCACGAAAAGGTGTTGAAGAGAAACATTTTTATTTTTGATTTTATCAAAAACGTTATTTAAAAAATTTTGCTACTTTTAGAGTAAGATTGGGATAAAACATTTAACAAATTTTTACGTGGTATTCAGAAAATTGAAAAAACTTTAAATGGTTCAAGAGTCAAGTGCATTTATTTGAGAAGATATGGAAATAAGTTACTAGAAAAAGTTGTTCAAAAATAAAAGATAGTTCCTAATATCATTTTTCAAAAAAATCGGCCTACTTTTATTATTTGTGATAAAAATTATTTTAATATTATCTAATTCCAAATTGTACTAGTAGGCGTTGATAGTGACAAGCTGTATTGACATTTCACTTTTATAATTTATTAGCCGCAGAAAAGTCAGCTTACTTAACAGCAAAAAATTTGATAAAATTAATATTAAAAATTTAAATTGGTATTAAAATTAATTTAATCATAAATAAATAAAAGTAGGCCGATTTTTTTAAAAATTGGTATTAGAGACTAACTTTTAATTTTGAACAACTTTTCCTAGTAACTTATTTCCATATCTTCACAAATAAATGCACTTTACTCTTGTACAATTTTAAGTTTTTTCAATTTTCTGAACACCGCGTATAAAATATGTCAAATGTTTCTATTCCACTTACTCTTAAGAAGTAGCAAATTTTTTATCAAAAGTAGCTTTTTTCGATAAAATCAAAAAATAAAAAAGTTTTTTCTTCAACACCTTTTCCGTGGACATATGTATATATATATATATATATATATATATATATATATATATATATATATATATATATATATATATATATATATATATATATATATATATATATATATATATATATATATATATATATATATATATATATATATATATATATATATATATATATATATATATATATATATATATATATATATATATATATATATATATATATATATATATATATATATATATATATATATATATATATATATATTATATATATATATATATATATATATATATATATATATATATATATATATATATATATATATATATATATATATATATATATATATATATATATATATATATATAATACGTTTAAGGATAACAGCGTCATAATTTGTAATTTCATGTTTGCCTAGGCATTACATGTACTGACTAGTTATCTCAGGAAATATAGGAATTCATATTTAACCCTAACTTTAAATAGTCCTTCCAGTAAGTTTTCGAAGAGTACAATTCTCGTTAAGTACCGTTAAAAATTACTTTTTTTCAAAAAGTGCTTCGGAAAGAAGCGTCGCTGTTTGAAAAATAAAAGTTAGACCCGAAAATGTAATTTTGCTAACTTGTTTTATTCCTTTCTATCATATTAGTAACTTAAACCTTGCTTCTGTAATTTTTTGACATCACTTAAGATCCTTAGATTAGCTTGCATTTGATCGTGTTTACCTAGATGCAATAATAAAAAGGACTCTAAGAAAATTAAAGTAGGTGTAAAAACTTTCTGAACAAGAATTGTCCCAAAAGTCCAAAAATAGTAAAATATACAGAGTGTTGGATTTAAAAATTAAAAACCGTAGTCATTTCCAATAAAACAGGAAGTAACCGATAGATAAAAAATAAGCAAAAACTCTCCTTTTCCCCCATTCCTAACCTTTATTAAAACTAATTTTGATACACCTAATGCTCAGAAGTTATGACTTGTCTTAAACATTTGATGACCCCGGTATAAGATATTTTATCTTAAAAAGCAACTTAACACCTACTTTCGGCATAATTAAAAGCGCCATCATCCTAAAATTGTATATTGTGCAACAAGTTTTGAAAAAGACTCTTTGCACACGAGTATGAGGTTTGTTGACGAGCCGTAGGCGAGTGCTACAAGTCATACGAGTGTGCAATGAGTCAGTTTCAAACGTTTTGCACACGATACTTTTTCTACGACTGCGGAAAATAAGGATTAATATGCGATTTTTATTATTTTTAATCTTTTAACTTTTAACAGGACTGTGTGAAAATTTTTCATACGCCGTGTGAAAAGTTTTCACACGCTTATGTCAAGAGTAAATGACAGAAAATAAAATATTTTTACTGGTTGACACTAACGAGTTTAACATTAACGAATTGTTTATGAATTATTTAAAAAACAGCACACTTATTGCATCGTTTTCTAAATATAGAATTTTATTAAATTAATTCAACAAATAATTAAAAAACAACAGACATGTTCCTTATTGTGTTTTTAACAAAACAATTAGTATTTTTTGGTATTCTTGGAACACATCTTCCCGTTTCATAGGCGAATAGATAGGATTCGGAACTTCGCTAGTACTGACCATAAAATTTCGATGTTTAAGAACGTACAAATTGTACTTGGATACTATTTTATTTCTTTTTGTATTCCTCACGCGGTTTAACAATGGTTGCAAAGTATTGCATAAATACAAGGTTTCTTGTATCTTTTTAAACAGGTTATTTTCCAATAGATCTATACCAGCGTTCTCTACTAAATATTTTAAAAGTGACAAGTTACTGTGTTGTTTATCTATTTCTTCGACACTTTCGCAAAATTTACACAAGCAATACTTTTTGTAAATATTGTCCATTGTAAATATAGAAATTTGTGACAACCTTTTGCATGAATTATTGTTTTGACAGTTTGCTTACGAGAAATAGTTGCTGCCACAGCCTTCTAAAACTCGTGAGTAAAATTATGGTTCAAACTCATAATATTATTATTTAATAATCTTTTTATATGACAATCAAAAATGTAATAAAAAATATATTTACTTAAATTGTAGTAAGATGAGTGGCGGTTGAATAGAAAGCATATTAAAACCCTACTTTGAGCAAACCATATTACTAAAGTTTAAGGTAACTCTACAAAAGACATAGGCATATGTGTATCTAATAATATATCACAAAATAGATAATTTTAAATAATATGTTTGTTCCTGTAACTTTAGTAGAACCATCTTTTTAAAAAAATAAGTTAGTAATATAAGTAGTAATGTCTTACTCTCTTATATCATGTTACTAAAGTTTACGGAATAAGTTTCTTTTATTATTATTAGTAAAACGAACAAATATTTAAAAACTACACTGTTTATGGTTGTAGTAACAGAGAACACCACTTTTTACTTAAAAAATTATGTTTTAAGTTAAGGATTTTAAGGGTAGTAACCTCCGTCAAGATATATAGGTTTAGTATGTATTCTATTAACAAATAAAAAATTACAAAAAAATATAGGTTGACCCTATTACACCACAAAATATTATTTAAAATTCAGTACTTCCTATGACTTTAGTAATAGCTCGAAACTCTAGACAGACAGTATGTAGTGTGTTACTTGTTATGGTATAATATTAACCTACTAAAGTCCAAGGAACAGTAAAATTTTGCCAATAGTACCGGGAAACTAACAAAAGGCTTATGTTTATTAGTTTTAGTATAAGAGACATTGTTGATTTATATTACGAAAATTGCAAGATGTTAACTTTAGCAATAAAATTACAATTCATAATTAGGCTGGTGTACATTCAAATTCACTATCACTCTCAATTTTTACACAGCAAAAGATAATTTTTTCTAATAATCGTAATCAGACAACCGAAAATCACGACCTACTTGATTCAAATGGTTGTGACATTCGTGCTGTTTATCTATCATTTTGGCCAAACCAGAGCCAACCTATGTGAAAAAATTTCACA
Source organism: Listronotus oregonensis (assembly GCA_019359885.1). Classification (NCBI taxonomy): domain Eukaryota; kingdom Metazoa; phylum Arthropoda; class Insecta; order Coleoptera; family Curculionidae; genus Listronotus; species Listronotus oregonensis. The sequence continues at coordinate 24,735 of JAHBCN010003654.1, read as the reverse complement.
CAGTAGTATCATAACTCATGTGAAATTAGTCATTTTCAGATCCTGTTTGACGTGCGTTTTTAGACACTTTTCATGGCAGTCGTGGAAAAATATTTGCATTGCCCCTACCAACATTATTATACCGTCAAATTTTTGATATTTTCTTATGTAGACTTTTTTATACATATATATTGATACCATTCGCCGTGGGACTCTCTGTATATGTTGGTTGTTTTACGCATTTATATTGCTTTCTTTGGTATCCTTGAGAACTTTTAGGATTAAAAATTAACCTGACGTATTAAACTTAACAGAAGAATTAAACTTTGTAGTAGGGAGAAGTTTTTAGCTTAATATTACTTTAACATGTTATAATCAAGATAATCTAGCTTAAAGGAAGAAGTGTTATCTGTTTTCTGAAATTTAAATAGTTTATAAACTTGTCGTGTAAGGGGAAAGATAAAACATTAATTATAATAAATAGGGTGTTGAGTTTAGAAATTTTGTCTCAAGACTATTATATTTATAACTCATTAACAGTCTTATACTATTTTAGACCTCTATCATTACCTGGCTGTTAGGTCGTAACCAAGAGCTTTGAGCTAGAAGTTTGGATTATGAGCAATTCAGAAAATCTGAACAGAACCGGCTTTAAATTTAAAAGAAAATGTGGCTTTTAGTGTTTAAAACATATTTTTGGTAAAAAAGTAGGCTTGTGTTAAACAAAAAAATTGAAGGTACAATATTGCTGCGCTAAAAGAAAATATTTTATATTTTTAATAAGCTATAGTTTTTAATAAAAAAAATAGTAAAGGCTGCTTTTAAAATACAAAATTATAGGTGGATATAGTGACAATAAAAGTATTAATAAAACTAGCAATTTTCGGTAATAAGAGACGACCAGCTTTAAAAAAACTAACAAAAATTAAACGTTTTAATTGATAGATCTGGAACATAAAAGCAAAGTATAAAAGTAATGGTGGTTCTTTGTTATTTTAATTAAATTGTACAATACATTTTAGGTTTATATACCTATTCTATAAATTTTAATTTATTGTGTAAAAATTAAATTTAAAAGATTAATGTCGTACTAATTACTACATATTTGCAATGCTTTAGTTGTGAATGTGCCTTACAAAGGCGCTATATAAGGGTAGATATAGATTAACATATATAACACCATTTAAAAAAATGGGATTCAAATAATATTACTAGGCAGGTGCCAGGCATCGCACAATATTACTGATATTAAAAATCTCTGAGAATTCGACGTAGCTATTAAGCACTTTTTTGACTAAACTAAATTTAAATTAGGATCTTGCCCCTCAGCAACAAAAACAGATATATACAGACAGGTCCACTGTACTAGAAACATAGGAAACATTTAGGCGAATTGACTTATATTCGCCTGACTCGAGCTAGCAAAACAAAACTCGCAAAAACGATGCGATAAAGGTGAAATGTTTTTGAAGATAAAACAACAAATTGTACCGGCAATTCGTCCAATTATTAGGAGTAAGATTTGGTAATATCTGGTTTCAGCAAGATGGTTGTCCCGCTCACAATGGACGTATTGTTCAAGGATATTTGAACAATACGTTTCCTAACCGTTTGATTGGTGGACGTGGAACCATTTTGTGGCCCGCGAGATTACCAGACCTTGCTCCTTATGATTTCTTTTTGTGGGGTTATTAAAAAAAATGGTTTATGGACATGATAGGGCTAATAATTTAGAAGAACTTCGAATAAAAGTCGAAGAAGCTTTTAAAACTATCAGCCCTAATATGCTAACAAACGTTAGACGGGGTTTTTACGATCGTTTCGGATATTGCCTTGCGCAAGAAGGAGGTTTGTTTAAATATTTTTAGAAATGAGTTTTGGGTTTAGAGAACTTACTTTTTATTTTGCTTTAGCAATTAATGAACTAACAAAATAAAGCTGTTGGTATTTAATTCCCTATTTATAAATAACGGTAGTAAGTATCAACTGTTTTCTCAACAGATTAGACCGCATAAATTTATTTTTTATAATTTTCAAGCGCGCCTTAAACCATACAACACACCCGGCCGAAAGCATATTACAGACTGAGATCTCGTTCGGTTAATCATGCATATGTTTAACGATCGAAGCGGACAGTGGTAAATTCATTAGTTCCTTCCCCATGTCTCTACTACACTGGACCTGTGTGTATATATTATATGGCACTGGCACAAAAACAACATCCGTACCCTTAGCAGCTTCAAAAATGCGTAGATTCGAGTTAGAAAGTATTTCACCCCTTTTAATCTGAACACTTTGTATGTATTCCCAATCAGTCCGTGTTAATAAACTTCCTCTTACCACAGTTAAGTCACCCACGGTATGTTATTACTTAGACCTTTAGCCTTCGTGGACTGTTCCAAGATAAAAAGGAAAAGAAATGTCTTTACAATACTTCATCTATTTTAAGTTATGCGCTAAAAATGTGTCGCAAAACAACTAAAAAGTAAAAAATTGTGTTGTTTAAAATTTTTTTTGCAGTTTTTTTTTAAATAATAAATCTAATATTTATACACCTGTATTAAGATGATTTTTATGGAAAATGCGATTTACAGCGTTATAAGTATGACTTTTATTACTCATAAAATTTGTTATTGAAATCTCTTAAATTACCCTCATAAATTTATAAATAGATACTTTTGGGAATATTTATTAAATAAATTGTATTAAAAATGGTTACAATATATTTTCAATTTATATTACCACAAAAAAAGGTAAATTAAAAATTTTATTTATTAATAATAACTGTAGATATTGCAAAAAATTACATATTTTTTGATGGGTTGTTAAAAGAAGCTTAAGTTTTTTTTGGTTTAGTTTTTAATAGATTTATATTAGAGTTTATTCAAACCCTTTATTTATTGTAGAAATAAAAATTAATATTTTTTGTTGTTAGTTGTCATTGATGATAAGCATAAACTATTTTTTGTATTCTGGGAATATATATCTTCTCCCAAACGGGACAAAAAAATATCTTTACCCAGGGGACTGAGTGCAAATAGAAAAAAAAAAAAAAATCAATTTTTTAATTGAAAATGTCAATAGTAAATATATATATATATATATATATATATATATATATATATATATATATATATATATATTTTTTCCTATTGACTTTGGGGCTTTAAAAATAATTTTTAATTCTACCAGCGGTTTACAAAGTCCAATAGGTAAAAAAGGGCAAACCCCCAAAAAACCGGGGAGGACCCCCAAAAATTAAAACAAATTTAATATTTTGGGGCCTTATAAAAAACAAATCAATTTGACTTTCTAAATTGAAATTTCAAACCCCCAACTTTAGACAAAAGTCACAAAAATATTGTAATTTTTTTTGGCAAAATAAGAAAGATCTTCACTACAAAATAATCGATGATTTCTTTGAAAAACCCCAGAGTTTCATCAAGACCAAAAATAATTAAGCAAAACAGTTAGAGGACGCAAATATTTTATTATCCTTTTAAAAGTGACCCCCCCGGTAGCCCCCCATTTTTTTTTTCATCCTAAAAAAAGGTAAAATGAATTTAACGATACAAAACATATTGTATCGAAAACAATTCAATTGATATTAGAAATTTTTCCCTTTTTTTTTCTATAAAAAAAAAAATTTAAAAATTTGCCAAGACATTGTTAAGCCCCTGACGACGACCAAATACCCATAATTTTAGATCAATACCACACCGGAAAAAATAACCTACATCGCGGATAAACGAAACAATAAAAAGAATTGGGAAAAATACAATTGGCCGGACTCAAAAAAATTTGGGGAAAAAATTTAAAAAGCTGCGAAAACTCTAAAAGGGGGTTAAAAAATTTTTAAAAAAACTTACCCCTCTTGTAATAACCGAAACGCCTAAAATTTCGAAAGAATTAATATCGACATATTTGAATACCCCCTTTACGAAATTATGCCTTTAAACCCTCCGAGATGAACAACCCAAAATTTTCCCAAGCTTACCCAAACAAAATAAAACGGGAAAGTCGTGGGTTTACCTTCTGGTTTCTTTCAACATTACGGTACACCCCTTGGACCCTGTGACCATGGCCGTGAGTTTGATAATCCCTACTTAAAGACCTTTGGGAACTCAGACATAAAAATAACCTTTCTAGTGTCCATCACCCGAATCAAATGGTTTCCCTTGGGAAAAATTCCATGCAACCCCACCGAAATGATTAGAGCCCTAAAGCAGAAAATCCTGAGAACACCCCCTTTTAAAATTCTCCCGTACGCAGTAATTTTTTTAAAATACCAAAAAAAGAATGGGTTTTCACCCACGAACTGATTTTTGGGACCTCCCCAAAGACCCCCCCAAACTTTTTAAAACAAAAAAAAAATTTAAATTTTAAATCTTAGAGACCTAAGAAACGTATGGGTACTATACAAAGTAGCACGCGCGAAAACAGAACGGCAAAAAGAAAAAACAAAAAAATTTGATTCGAAAAAAAGGGGACCCATAAAATCCCTGAATACGACCTGGGACAAAGTATACGTTAAAGAATCCCAAAAAAGGATAAGTCACAAAATAAATTTAAGGGCCCCCTTTGAAATAACGGAAGTCTTTAGAACACCCCTTCTTTTCCCCCCCAAAAATCAAATATCTAAGATAAATTTTGATAGACTTCCCTATTTAGAATAGTTCTTCCTTTTCAGACTCTTCGGGAAATATCAGCCGTGACGTCCCAGTTACAATAACACCTATCAATAATACCAGGGGCTTTTCTTCCTGAGGAAAGCACCTTTAAAAATATCAAACGATAAATGGACATCGGTCTAAAAGGGAAATTTAAACCCCCTTAAAAAACTATTTCCAACAACGACAAAATTCTTTCCGTTTTTTATCATTAAAAAAACCCCCGGGGGAAAAAAGTTGGCTTTTAAAGGGCCCCCAACTACAAACACCTTAGTCTTCTAAAACAACGTGACTCGGTAAAAAAAAATATAGAGACATTATGAGCGCCCCAAAACGGGAAGGGGAGAAAAAAACGAGGGATTTTTAATGGCTGGGGGAATTGGAAATCTCTAAGGGGAAAATTTGGGGTCAGATGGTGAATATTTTAAAAAAAATGCATAAAAAGTGACCCGACAACTAAAACAAAATTTTTTAAAAAAACCAAATTTCGGTAACTACATCAGTAATTAAAATTTTTAAATTTAAAAATTAAAAATTAAAAAGCCCCAAAAAAACCTTTAATAAAAAATTTAAAAGAAAAATTAAAAAACTATTTTTAATATAACAGATATCATGGTTTTTACGAAGGTCAAATAAAAAAAATTTAAATTTTTATGTAAAACCCAATGGAAAGCTATGCCTTTTTGAAAACTACCAAAATGACATTTTAAAAATCACCTTCCCCCCAAAAAATTTTACAGTTCAATTATTACCCCAAAAAATCTGGTCAACTCCCACAAAAATTTCTGACCCCCTTAAAAAAAAATAACCTACCCTTGCCTACATAAAATCATATATGGCACAAAAATTTAGATATTATAGAATTGGAGGATTTTCAGTTAGATACAAAAAAATTTTTTTTAAAAATTCCCTAACCGAACCCGAAACCTATACCCTATCCCTTGTATCCCCCCCCCATATTAGATAATCGAACAGGTTTTCATCATATTATACCGACAACTCAAAAAAATATTGGGGTGATGATGATTCATTACTATACCTCTTTTCGAAATCTGGACAACTGAAAACAACTGGGAATTAACACGAAAATCTGCTCCGACACCCTACCATATCCAACGACAGCGATGCCATCCGAGGTCCAGCTATTAAAACAATTAAAAGAACTGCCGAAAACCTGTCAAATTCACTCCTGTACCCCAAAGGAATACAATGTCCAAGAACAGTCAAAACTATTGGCTAATAACAGTGTCTGCCCTTTGCCTTTTTTCCGTCAAATGCCGGGGTAGAGAAATAATCACAAAATTTATTTATACCAACTCTTATAAAACTGAAACCCCAATGTAATGCCTTTTTTGGGAAGTAGGGGGCATCAAAAACCAATAAAAAAATTTAAAAAACCCAAAACACCTAAAAAGCCACCCAGTGGGGATCCCCTACGAGGCTGTTTCATCTGCCAAATAAACCCCTTATTAATTTACAGCCACTTAAATAAAAAAGCTTGACATCGATGATCTGAATATTGCTCAGCACAAACTTAGTCAATTTTCCACCAATTAAACAGACTCATCAATGAACCCTTTTTACTAAACATATACATTGGTTCACAATCTTCACCATTACTTCATTGCTGTCTAATTGTCCTCTACGTCTTCTGCAAGTGCCAAAAAAAAAAGTCACCGCAAATTTTGGGAAGGCCATACCCCAAGATGACAACCCCCCCTCCCCCCGTGCCCAAGTCCCCAAAGGGTACTATCCACCAACGGCTGAGGAACCTGATGCCAAAAAAGACCCAATTTTTCAAAACCCCAAACCCAGCCCCTTTAAAAAAAAAACAAATAGAACTCCAATTTAAATTTAAAAATTTAAAAATTTCCGCAGTAGCACCAACTTTTTTTAAAAAAAAAAAATCCGACTCACAGGACGTCAGCCATTGCCCCCCCGGGCACACGGTGTCGAGTCGTCATATTTCAACACCGCTAATTAACAACGTAATCACTTTGCTTATTTCACAATTCCCCAGACAAAGCTACTGATTCGCATTTTATTTATATTTAAGCACCCAGTTTTAGCATTATTAGATTATTCTTAACAAAGGTTATTATGTTGTTTGTTTTTTTTAAATCAATTGGTTTTTTTTAAAATTTTTTTGTAAAAAAAAATTTTTAAAAAATGAAGGAAAAATTTGATATAAAAAATTTTTAAAATATATATATATATATATATATATATATATATATATATATATATGCCATGCCGCTTAGATAACGATTTTATCTTTTTTTGGGTTTTAAGATTTTTTTTTAAATTAAAAAGTTGCGTTTTCGAAAAAGTAAGTGCTGTTTTTTATATTTCAAAATATTTTTAAAATTTGTAAATACATTATCGGGTAAATTTTTAAGCGCAACGCATCCCTGCATTCAGTTTTAATTTCGACGTTTCGGTTCTGAGATACCATCATCAACTTATTTTTTTCTTATGGCGGTCATTTTGCTTTTTCGCTTAATTAAAAAGAACATCTTGTACACTGAAATCCATCACCTTCTGTAATGTAAATCGGTTTTAGGAAAACAGCGATCGATTGTATTTTGGGATAGAAATTTCTGTTTAAAAAAGATATATAAATTAGGAATATCCAAGTGGACAGGAAATAAAGTATTTTAAAGATTTAATTGTCATTTGTATGTTTTATTTTAATACCGAAGGTATATAAAATATAAACACTGAAAATTATTGTTATTTTTAATTTACTTGACAGTAATATTCAATGGCAAATTTACATATTTATCGACAGTGGGCTATTTAAATTTTGCCGCCCCTACCGATCTCCACAAATCGATACCCTAGTTTACAATCATATAAATTACAAGTTTTTGTCAATGAAATTGTAACTTTATGATTTCACCGTGCACTATCGTCCTATTTATAACACCTATTTCCGTGGCAGATTTAATATCTTGTTTTTTTTTAGTCCGACGTACGGTTTTCACCTAGAAAAATTAACTCTAGATATTTCTCTGCATGGTGATATTCATTACCGATATTGTTATGATCATGCAGAGAAACGGTTTTTATTTTTGAAGTCAAAACCGTCCGTCGAATTAAAAAAAAAAAAAGTGATCAACTTTAATTAGAAATGATTGGGGATTTTAAAAAAAGTTTTTATTTTAAGAAAAATTAGTGGCGTACCATCATTGTCTGCCAAAATAGACAGGTCAAATGTCGTACGAACGCGATGGTGAAAATAAAAAAAATGTGGTACACTAAAAAATGCTTCTTGACACATAGTACATGTATGCCAAATTTCATTAAAATAACCAAAGTGGTATTATAGGTATTAATAATAAATGTTTTATATTTTAAAATTTTTCCACCCTGTATCTCAAAAGTTAAGACATTTAAGTCATACGTTCATACGAAGTTGCCTTCTTAAATATTGACATTCAATTAGAAAACACCTTGTATAATGTAAAAACTTAATATTTAATTTCTCGTAAACAGTGCATTTTGTTATTTTCAATTAAAAATACCTTTTTTTAGTTTAAGGCTACAGCTATTAAAAAATAATTTTGTCGAGCCTTTATCATTAAAAAAATTGCTATTATTGTGTCAGATCTAGTCCGTTCCTAACAAGCTAAATAAGCCAAATATAATTGAATGGGTTCATTTTATAGAGACCTATCTAGTAACCTTCATTAAAAAAATATATTTAGGCCTAGTATTTTAAAAGATATTAAAAAAAACAATTTCCAGAGGCGTCCCTTATGTACCCTCCGTAGGGAAGGGTCGTAGAAAAAAAGTTAAGTGGAACATAATATTTTTAGGGATTTCATCAGATTTCGAGAGATTTCCCACATATTCTGAGACACCCTGTATTTTTGAGCTTATGAAAACACAAACATGCACTATACTTATAAGGCGAATAAGGTATGCTTTATATTACTTACGTAATTAAACTTAAATAAATAATTTTTATTGTTAAAGGAATGTAGGCTTTCACGGCCGGAGTCAATTCTTCCGGGCTTGTGGGCCGTGGTCTGGAATTTTATTCCAAGCTTTCGAGGCCACATCTGCGGTGGCCATCTTCAGTGGTGGCTGTCGTACTCGGGTGAGCGGCGCGGTGGTTCACTGACGACTGATGTTTCGGACTGAGACCTGTGCATTCTTAAAGTCTGTGACGGACGGAGGACTGAACGGTTGGGTGTGGCAGGGTCATCGTATGTACTGGCTTTACTTTAGCGTCTTTTAATATTGGGTACCATATTCTGTTTAAAGTTAGCCCTTCTTCTTTCCTGTTAAAGTTTTCCATCCAGCCCGTCGGTGGGAAAGAGAAGAAGCTTTTCTGTAAGCGTGGTATCATTATTCGGACGAACAGATATTTTTTAAATGAAATCAAAAATAATAAGAGTTGTAGGAAATACCATTGCCCAGACATGATGACAATATTCCAAAGATGATCTGATTAGAATAAATACAGAGTATACAGATTAGACGGACAGAAATACTTACTAGATCAAAAGAGGAATCCAAGCTTAAAACAGCTGAGGCTATGCATATAATGTGTTTGTGTCAGTTAAGGTTGTTCCAAAAGTAACGCCAAAATTATTAAATAACTTATTTTCGCGACAACGAACATGACTGTGTCTTGAAGCATTCAACTAGACAAGATTTCTGAAGCCCCAATTTAAAATTAATTTATGGTTTTGTGAAAGTGGTTTTTGAATTGACCTACGCTTATTTTCCTAATCAGAGGTATTCCGGGTATGTTACCCTTGGATTTGCAAGACAAAACCAAACAACGTTAGGGCATTTTGTTACGATACTGTAAGAACCAAACAATAAACACAAAATCATGATTACAAAATTAAATAAACCAATAATCACTAAAATATAAAGGTTTTTATTAATCCAAAAAACTTCTGCAACCACAAAATAAACTGACACAAGGTAAAACAATCGAAATTTATACGGCGCAAACGACAACAAAACATATAATTTGCTTGGAAGGGTTGATAAGACAACGGCACAGCGCGGGTATGGTTTTATAAACACCGCGCCGTCGCACACAAAAACGGGAATCCGGCTCTGTCAAAAGATAATGTGTTGCCTACCTACAAACTCTGTGTAGGTAGGCATCACATAAGAATATTTTGGGGAATTTTGTTACTGCGTAGAATCGAGGGGGCCTCTCATGACAGTTATTTTCATAATGAGCAAAACAGTTTTTAATCGAATAGGCCATAGTATTGGGCTTCCATTAACCTTCAAACATCCTTGTGAAAAACCAACAACATTGGTTATTGTCTTTTCAGTCTACATACACAATAAAATTTCTTTATTCTTACGCTTTCAATAAAAACTAGACCCAAAGTCCTCACGAGTCAATAAACATTAAAAAGAAAAAAAAAAAAACATTAGTTTAGATAACACAAGAGAACTATAAAAGATGGACTTCACTGTATGTAAAAATTAAAAAGATTCACAAATACGTAAACATAAAGTCATGTTTTTTTTTACAAAATGTAACATAAATTCATTATTTACTGCAGACAGATGCGACAATCTGTTATGGAAATGTGATTTTTTTATTGCTTTGCCGGTGGATGCATAAATTTATGAATTATAGGGGTGAGCAATCAGACTAGGATTTACAGTTATATAGATTTACCATATATTTTAGTTTTTTCTGCACTTTTAATAAAAAAATATTTTAATATTGAACTGATTGTATAAATAAAATAGTTTAGTTAAATTTTTAATAAATAAAATATTGTTCATATACAGTGCCCGCCAACATGTAAAAATACTTTTTATTTTTAAACTAATAAAAAGCCTTTTTTGACAATTGCTTCTGCTAATCCAGTAGCCTAAAAACTAATATTGACATACGGCTCTTGGAAGCCGGTTAGGGAAATAACTATACAATTAAATATAATTGTAAAAAGTGATGTTAGTTGACATGATATCTTAAAAGGGTATTTAAAGCAACTGCTTAGAATTAAATTTTAAGTTAATATGCAAACTTTTAAATACAAATTTTTAAAAAATTAAAGGATTTTTTTATTAAATTGAAAATATTATTTTTTTTGCTTTATAATGAGTTTGATTATGATAAAGGACCAATCGATTCAATAATTTATAGCTTTAGTATGTCTTTTGACATTTAAAACGGAAAATTTAAATTGTGATTCTGCAGGTACTCTAAGTGGGTAAACCTGCTTTTTTAAGAGCTATACCTATTAAGATTTTAGAATTATCATGTAGTAAGCCATGGCAAAAAAGACCATTTACAAAAAATGTCATTAAATATTTAATGTTTTCTAAAAGTACTTTCTTTATTTTTCACCTGAACTTGAAACACTCACTCAATAATTTAAACTCTTATTGATATATACATAAATGATGTTACAGATTTTATCCCAGTCGTATTTGCAACACAAGTAGGCTTCAAAACAAATGCAACCATTAAATAAATTTAATGTGGAATGTAATATTTGACAATCGCACATTCAAATTATTTTATGTCACTTTGTTGTGTTGCAAATACACTTGATATAAAAACTGCAATATCATTTCCATATTAATGTGAGCTTAAACTATTAATGATGTGTTTAAAATTTAAGCAAAAAATTAGCAAAGTACCGCTAGGAAGCTGTAAGGTTTAGTAATATTTAATGATGATGGTATATTCTATCATGACTTACCACAATTTGATTGTAAAGTCTTAATATAGCTCTTGAAAAAACATGTTTACACACTTAAAATTCTTAAAGAATCTAATTTTAAAAAATTTTATGAAAGAACAAAAATTATAAATTATCGAATCGATTGGTTACTTTATAGTAAGCAAACTGATTATAAAGCAAAATGTTGAGGTTTGTAATTCAATTGAAACAATTTTCCAAGGAAAAGTATTTTTATTTTTTTTTACTTTAAAGTTTGCACACCGACTTTGAATTAAATTCAAAACAGCTTTTTATGTTAAGTAACCTAACTTTTTAATATTTTTATTATTATTTTCCCAACCGGCACCCACAAGCTAAATCCTAATATTAATTTTTAGGTTACTAATTAAGCAGAGGCGATTTTCCAAAAATAATCTTTTTGGCGGTCATACTATAAATGATTATATTTTATTAAATCAGACTAGGAAACTAAGCTGATCCAAATTGTATTCTGCTTTAATATTTTTTGCTTAGTAAAAAAGCAGTACCTTTTTACCTACATTTTAATTTATGTATTTTTTGGTTTTAATTCTCTTGGATTAAAAAGTGAAAGTAATTGAGTTAAAAGCTTAACAGGCATTGTCAACAAGGTAGTCTTTCAGGTTGTGAATAAACAAAGATGCCATTTTATGAAAATACCACAAAAAGTTGTACTGTGATAGATGGGGTTCAATAAATGGGCGTCCCCCAACTCGGCCTTAAAAAGGGATATATCAGGTATAGTATTTTTCAAGATATAATAAAATGACTAAATGTCTCGACTGCTTCTGAGTGCAGTAAAAACCCTAGAAATTAGCATTTTATTGTACTATTAGGGTAGGTTGACCTAATTATTGCACCCGACCTTCCAAGGTCGTATTTCTACCTAACTGGAATAATATATAAGTATTCATGATGTCCTATTTGCCCCAGGTTATATCTAAACGTATAGGGTAAAGTGTGGACCTGAACTATTCTCACTCCTGTTGGCATGGCCATAAAGGATCACTTTCGAGGATTTTTATTGCATTCGGAAATAATCAATATGTCTAGTCATTTTCTTATATCTTAAAAAACAATAATACGATAGTAATGCCCTTTGTAAAATGCCTAACTTGGCAGGATGTTTAATAAAAGCTTCTTGGAATAAGGTCTAATTAGATTATGGTTTTTACCAACAAAGTTTATTGTTGCAGATAATGGTAAAGAAATTTAGTTGTATTTTAATATCCAACTAATACGAAACAAAATTAAGGTGAAAAGTTCAGCACAGCACAATTGTCTTCGGGAGAAACGAAGTGGTGATGTAATGAAAAGTGTAGTGCTTACCTGACAGATCTCGAATATTTTCCTGGTAGAGTATTAACTTCTTTAAATCAACAGCATTCACACAAACCTAAGTCAGGTAGGTACTGGTTAGTTCTCGTTCGTAGTAGTTAGTATCTATTTTAAGTCAGGTACATTAAAAAGAGTAGCTGGTTGTTTCCTCTGAATTTCACTGTCAATTGTGTTTTCCCGTAAATCAATTTTTAGTGATCTAAAAAGCCAAGAATAGTTTTTCTGTCTAAAGGTAAAATAAATGGTTAAAACTTAAAAATTTACTAATAGTAACATTAGTAACCAAATAGTAAATAAAATTTGCATCAGTAATAAACATACCTAAGTGTTTTTTAGTAAATTAAATTTAAACTAAATAATAGGTTTGTTTCTTGAAAAATAGGCAAGATAAATCTGTTGTTTATTTTTAATCGTGTATAAACCACACCTTTAATTATATTACGCTTTAACTTTAGTTAAATAGAGTTCGTTTTTTGTACAAAATTATAATTATCTTGATTTTTTTTAAATAAATATATTTTGTCCTTCTTATATGTTTTTTCAAATACCTATTATGTGTTTTTTTATAAAACTGTGCAATTTTTGCCTTTGTTAAAAAAATAAGATGCCATGTGCCGATTACAATTGTAGACACATTTATTTTCAAGCATTAGCTGATAAACAGACACTTCGACTCATTTTTCAAAGGATAGAGTTTCTTTATGATATTTTCCCCTCGTAGGAAACTTGGTCTTTGTGTCTTTCAGTTTCTATTTTTGTGTTATTTAATACTGCTAAAGTATTTATTCTTTCTTATTTTTTGGCACATTTTGTATACGCACTAGTTGTAACTTAGTATCAATTTTTTTGAAGGCATCAATATTTTTAATTTTAAATACTTACTTACTGCTAAATAACGCTAAAAGAGTTACTTTTAATTTTCTTATTTTAATATATGCAATTTTTTTTTCCTTTAATAAACAAAATTTTACAAATTTAAATTTGTATAATTTAAATTATTTACCTTACTGTTTAACTGGTGGTTATTTTTGTTTTTTAAGTTGCATTTTTTATATATTTAACTTGATCAACTTAAAATTTTTTAGGTATGTTGTCCTTTTAATTTGCTTTTTATTTCCCTTCGACATATACCCAAATATATTTATTTACTTATGCCGCCATTTATGTAAAAAGTAATTTTAATAAACATACAGAGTGTTTATTACGAAACAATCTTTGGTGTTTAATGATTTCTTTAGTGTTTTTATTTATAAAAAAATATAATAACATTTGTCGGGAAATGTCTCCTTTCCAAATGAGGTGTCGAATTTTTCTGTTTTTTTTTTTGTAATTCTTTGAAAATCGAAATGTCCTAATTTTTCTAAACTTAAAATGTATACAGAGTTTATTAAAATGCATGTTTAAGTGTTAATAAAAATGTAATCAATTTACCAAGGGCATGCACATAGGCACTAGTATAATATTATTATTTAAATATAAGCACGCCACTGATATTTTTTGACATAAGGTGTCTCTTAGTATATTTTTAGTTGCAGCTTCGTTTAGGATGAAAAAGGTTTTTATTAAAAATGCATAGAAAATAAATTCATTTTAGAATGTACACTTGTAACTCGTTTCAATAATAATTAGTAACATGGTATACCCTAAATAAATAATATTATTAGCATATTAAAACTAAGTAAACACTGTAATCATTATAAAAAAACATTTCTTCACATATAATATGTTAATATAAACTTTTTTTTATAAAAGCACTTGGAATATTACATTAAGTATTTTAGATTACTTAGGAACACTCTGTATTTATTTTTTTAGCTTTACTATTTATATTAATCTTATTTGTTTTCTAATAGAGTTTGGTCTAATTTTTTTACCTAAATAAACCTTAAAGCCGCGGACTCTCCCTCGACTTTTACGGTTGTCTTATTTATAATAAATTTCTGCTTACATTTATTTTACATATTATTAAAAGTCAACACACGAAAACTAGATTGATGCTAATTTAAATTAGTTAAATATTGTAAGAAGTGCTTACTGTTTTGTAATCCAATTTTTATTACTTTTATTACTTTTTTTACTATTTGCTAAAAATTAAAGAATGATTAAGCAACAAATTAGTGTCAAGAGGCAAAAATGGTCTAGAAACCATATATGGTATGTAAAGAACAAACAATGTTTTTATTTGGCTAAATAAATTAATGATGTTTACGTATATACGTAATGCAAAAACGGATGGGTTAGTTAACTCTTTATTTAAGAAGATGTATAGCTTTTTAAACAATAATTATGTCTAAAGTTTACACACAGATACAAAATTACCATACTGGATGCTTTTTATTTATAGTTTACAATATATTTTACAAATAAATGTAAACTGTCCCACTTATAAGATACGCTTGAATTTTATATAAATAAAGAAACTTAAAAATATATTAAAAGGTTATGTATAAATACTGTAATAAGCTAACACGCTCAAAATACCAACTAGGCCTATTTTATAATATTCATTGATTTGTGTTGGAAATTGTCATTTTTTATATATTTTATGAAAATACTACATATTTATACATCTGCACATTGCCTTTTTAAGTGTATATATAAGTTATTATGTTAAGGACAATATTTATAACAACCAGTTATAAGAACCTAAGACCAAATCTAATGGAAATATAGCTTTTTTCGCAGCTTCAAAAAAGCATTTTGTGTTACTTAGGTTGTTTCACCAATAACAGGTTTTACCGAATGATCTGCCATTTTTTTAACATAAATTTTTAAAGGTATTTTTAGCAAAAAATTGTTTTACTTATTTTGTTTATTTCCCAAGTGATTTGGCATTCTATTAAAAAAAAACTAGTGAAAACAATTGCAAAAAAAAATCAAAAGTTTTAATTATTTATTTAAGTCTTGATACCATAACAATTTTACTTTTCAGTTAAACAATTTTAAATACTTATTGCTTGTAATTTTATAACAAATACGAAGAAAATTTAACTCAAAAATGTATGCCTAGGAATCCATAAATAAATAATATTTAAATTTAATAATATTTCTACTTTAAATAGGTTTTACATACAGAAAATATCGAAAGACAAATTTAACTTAATTTTGTACCCATGAGCTTAAACCATAGATATCTAAATTTTAAACTTTTTAAGTAAATATGACCTAGGTTATTATCTTTTGTTTTACTTGTGCTTTATTTTACTCGGTCATGTGATTGTTAGTTTCGATGTAGTTTCCCTTTTTACTAACCTACCTTTAGAAGTAATTATTGCTAGTCTCGAAAATAAGTGGGACACAATCTCAGACTATTGCGGAATGGATTTTGATACATTTAAAACCATAATAACTTTTATTTTCGATTCAAATTACTGTGTTTTCAACAATAAATATTACAAACAAATACATGGAACCCCAATGGGATCCTCTATCTCACCTATTCTATGCAACTATGTTCTTGACGATTTGGTGAGGGGTTCTCTAGAGAATATGCCTTTCTCAATTACCTTCGTAAAACGCTATGTGGATGATCTTATTTTATGTATTCCACATAATAGAGTAGATGTAGCTCTAGAAATCTTTAACTCTTATAACCAAGATATTCAATTTACCGTGGAGCACGAGGTTAACAACAGCCTACCTTTTTTAGATATGCTTGTTGTACGTGACCCACAAGGCACTCTTAAAACAACTTGGTATAGAAAACCTTACTATTCTAACAGGTTCATAAGCTACCATTCTTATCATCCAACAAACATGAAGATCAATCTTATCTTAGCGATGAAAAGACGAGCTGTTTTCTTGTCACATCCCGATTACAGAGAAAAGGCACTCAAACAATTGGAAAATATTCTCGCAGAGAATTCCTACCCAAAGCATATTATAAATAAATTCTTATATAGTACACAATATAAATTGCCAGAAAATTTACCCATAAGATCAAGTCAACCACTTTCTATACATACGCAAGATAGAGATCTAACACAAAATTGTTTTCATGGTGAATTTTCTCAAGAACCAGGAATGCCTCTTTTCTGTTCTATTCCATATATAGAGGATTTAACACCTAAACTTATAAAACTCTTTAATAATAATGACATTAAAATAGCAAAAAAATGCCTCAAAACTGGCTCCATTTATTTACAAAACAAAAAACTCCATTAGATAACAAAGAATCTTATAACGTAGTGTATCAAATTCCATGCCGTGAATGTGATCTAGTCTACAGAGGACATACATGCAGAAATCTAATTGGTCGTATCGCTTCTCATAAAAGTGACGCCAGAAGAGGTGTTCTTTTTTGTGCACTCTCTCAACGTGTAAACACTGCTGGACACGCTATGGACTGGCAAAATGCAATAATTTTGGATAGAGCTGACAATTGGTACAAAAGAACTTTCCTAGAAATGGTACATATTTACTTACAACCAAAATCTATGAATAAAAGGGGTGATATCCAAAATCTTAGCTCCATTTATAATTATATTCTCTCGTACCAAAAAAACGATAACAAAATTTTCGTTAAATTCAATAATAAGCATCTGATCTTTGCATTTTGTAGGTACATACATATTACAATCTATTAATTTTAAACCTTTGTAAATGGTATTCATTTTCAAAGTACAATAATGCATCTGCAAACTCTCAATTGTGAGCAGTGTATAAAATTCCTAGGCACCACGACAGATGGCTCTGTCAGTTCTGCATGATGCGGCCTGTGATGTCCAAATCTTAAAAATGGAAAATCCAAAGTTTTTTAAAATCATTATATCAAATTCCTTATTTCTTGTTCAACTGACAGCGCTCATTGGTCGTTAAGTTTTAAAACCGTACTTGTTTTTTGTAAGTTTTTTTAACTATAAATTCTTTTGCTTTTTGTTATATTTCTTTCACACCGTAAAAGTCTTGTTAGTAACATGGTGGCAACGATCCACGTGCTAAAAACTAAGTTAAAGTCAATGTAGTTTAAAGAGGAATGTGAATGAAGTTTTGTTCTTCATTGCTATTAAACCTGTTTCATGTTTTCAACTCACATATGGTAAGAACTTTGTAAAAAGGAGAGTTATTTTGGTTGGTTTCACTAACAACAATCATTTTCTTTTATTTTTAGATTGTCCTGATGATGGGAAAAAGTTTTTCCGAAAGCTCGACTTTTTCAATAAAGAGTTAATTACTTAAAGTGGCCTTTCAATTGACTGCATTTCCACTACTCTGGTTTCAGATTTTTCTCTATATATATATATATATATATACAGGGTGTCCTTTTTAAAATGTTACAAGGCAATATTGAGGAAACGGCTCATTAAAAAAATCGAAATTTCTAGAGTGCAATGGATCATTGGGGACACTTTTTTTAAAAATAAAATAAATTTTAACCCTTTCCACTTTTTAGGGGTGGGGGTAACTTTCGAATTCAAATGAAAATGTGCAGTTTTCTTCTCAGATTCAATCTACAGAAAAAAATACGTTATAATCAATTCATATTTTAATGTCATTCATTCACTACGTAAATTCAACAAAATTAAAGAAGGATCATTTTTAAAGGGGACTATTTTATTAAAGTGGTGTTCAAATGATGACCATTTTGTTCTAAGCTTATCGACCCCTTCCGGAAAATTCCGAACCCTAAGTAGCATATCTGGGGTGATTTCACGAACTGCACGCGGGTTCTCTGCCTCATGTCTTCGGCTGTAGTTGGGGCAGTCACCATGACTTTTTTTTGACAAAACCCCACAAGAAAAAATCGAGAGGGGGTTTAAATCTGGCGATCTTGCAGGCCAATTCACTGGTCCCCCACGTCCAATCCATCGTGGGTTTTTTATCATCCAATAATGCGTGCCTCCCGACAGTAGTGTGGTGGTGCACCATCTTGCTGGAACCAAATTGCTCCACGTTTTTTGCTCTGGAATTTGGCATTAATATTTCAGTCATTCTGAAGGAAATCGCAGTATCGTTGTCCATTGAGATGACCATCAAAAAATGGGGTCAATAACAGTATTGCCAAATATCCCACACCATGTATTTATGGGCCAAGGGTGTTGATTAGCGACTGTTCGCATCCAGTGTGGATTTTCTTCAGCCCAATAATGCATATTGTGACGATTTACTTGACCATGGTTAGTAAATTTTTGCTTCGTCAGAAAATATTATGTTTTCCAGTGAGTTTTTTTTCAGTAATCCTTTTTTGAAACCACTGACAAAATTCCCTTTGTCTTTCAAAGTCCTGTCCATATAATTTTGATGTAAGGTGAAAAAAAAGGGGGAAAAAAATTTTTAAAAATTGTGAAAAAATTTGAGGGATTTTTTAAAAATTTCCCGGCATCTTTGGATAGATCTCGCGAACCAATATGAGGATTGGGGGCTACTGTTCCCAAAACTCCTATCGCCATGTCGTCTTTTTTTTTTGGGGTTTTTTCGTCTGTTGCTTTTTTTAGATGAGAGTTGGCCTGTCGGGGGGGCCCCTTCTGGTCTCAAATTTTTTTAAATGCCATGTGAGTTTTTGGGGTAAATGTGGCCCCCCAAAGTTCAAAGCATTGCGGTAGTTTTTTCTACTTTCCCCCAGAATTAACAACATATCAACTTGACAGTCGAATTCATTCTTTTTTGGGGGTAGGAAAAAAGCCAACGATTATTAAATAGGAAAAAAAAAAAAACAAAAAAATAAGAAACGATCTCAAAAAAACGAACACAACCAACGAACACAACCAATAATCAAAATAAACAGTAATTTTAAAAAAAAAGCTTAATCTGAACTTTTAAAAACGCGAAGACAATTAAAGGGAAAATTTTTTTGGGAAGTCAAAACATGTGGTGGGGTTTGGGCCGATAACTGCATACAGTGGGGGCTGGTGCATTAGCGTTTTCTAACCTACAGAGTTTCCTTTTTGTCGAGTTTTTTTTTTTAAATTTTTTTGGGGAATTTTTTCCAAAATACTTTAATTGACATTAAAATATGAAGATTATAATGTATTTTTTTCTGTAGATTACGAATCTGGGGAAAAAAAATTGTACATTTTCTTTTTTCATTGAAAGTTACCCCCCCCCCCAAAAAAATGGAAAGGGTTAAAATATTACTTATTTTCTCAAAAAGTGTCCCCCAATGATCCATTGCACCTCTAGAAATTTCGTATTTTTTTTAAAGAGCCGTTTCCTCAATATTGCCTTGTAACACTTTAAAAAAGGGGGAACCCCGTATATATATATATATATATATATATATATATATATATATATATATATATATATATATATATATATATATATATATATATATATATATATATATATATATATATATATATATATATATATATATGTTTTATATATATATATATATATATATATATATATATATATATATATATATATATATATACATATATATATGCCCCCCCATTGGGGGACCCGGGATCCATTTTGGGGCCCGAAATTTCCCCAAAAAAAAAACCGGGTTTTAATTTTTTTTTTCAGTTTAAAATTTTATGCCCAAAAAAACCCCTTTTTTAAAAAAAGGTCCCGGGACCTAGTTTTTTTTAGGGGAAATTTTTTCCCTTTTTTTTTTTAAATTTTTTATGAATTTGGTATCCAATATTATGTGTAATTTTTTATGTATTTATTTATTAAAATATAAAAAATGTTAAATTAAATTTGTTTTACGGTTATAAAAATTTCTTTTTTAAATTTTTGTAAACAAAAAAGGGGGGTTTTTTTTTTGACCCGAGATTCAATTTTTTAAATTTTCCTTTAAAATAAAAAAAAAGAAACCGGCAAATTTTTTTTAAAAAAAAATTAAAAATTTTTAATTTTTTTTTTTTTAAAAATTTTCACATTTAAAATTCCCCGAAACCCTTGGTTTTTGTTTTAAAAGGGGTTTGGGGGATTCCCTTTTTAAATGGGTTAAAGGGTTTTTTTCTTTTTGAACCCGCTTTTCCGGGGCCTTTTTTTTAAAAAAGATCCGGGGGGTTCCGCTTTTAAGTTTTCCCCAAAAAGGGTTTTTTTGGGCAAAATGATTTCAGTCGGAAAAGTGTTTGGCTGTTTCAAATTTTTTTTCCCGGGGAAAACCTTTTAAAACCCCCCACAAAAAAAATTTGCCTAAGGGTTTAAAATTCTTTTTTTATCATCTTAAAAACCCTGTAAAAATCGCCTTTTTAAAATTTTAAAAACAAATTTCCTTGGTAATTTTTTAAATTTTGGGAAAAAATGCTTTTTACATTTTTTTAAAAAATTTATGAAACTTTTATTTTTTTAATTTTAAAAGAATTAAGGATGATTTAAAAAAACCCCCCAAATAAAGAAAAAATTTTTTGGGGAAAGGAAATGACTGTCTTTTTAATATTTTTTTTGGGTTTCCAAAAAAAAATTTTTTTAAAAAAAAAACTGAATATCCCCTCCGACAAAATTGTTGTTTAAAAGTCAGATGCAAAAGAAAAACGAGGGGTTTTAAAGAATCCCCGTTGTCCCGGAAAAATTTTCCCAAATAACCCCCGTTAAAATTGGTTTTTTTTTTTTTGCTTATTTAAAAGAAACAAAATTTAAAAAAAACCCTTTTTAAAAACCAAAAAAGGGGTTAATTAAAAAGGGGGTTTAAATAATTTTTCAAAACCCCAAAGGGGGAATTTTTTTCCCTTTCACCCTATACCATTAATTTATTTAAAGAAACACCCAAAAAATTTTTTTAAAAAAATTAAAAGAGGGGATTAAATTCTATTAAATTTTTATAAAATTTTTTTTTAAAATTTTTAAAATTTCTAAAAAAAAGGGGAAAAAAAAAACCCTTTTTTTTTTTTTGTTTTACTATTACATTTTTTTTATAAAAAAATTTTTTAAAAAAAGGTTTTTTTTTTCCCTTCCCCGGAAAAACCATATAATTTAATTTTTTTAAATTTTTTTTTAAAAAATATAATATAAAACATGTTTAAAAAAATATTTTGGCTTTTCTTCAAAATAAAAATATGGGTATATTATTTTTGATAATTATCCTTTTTAATATACTATGAAAATAATCTACTCTACAATAATAATAAGTAAAAACATAAAAAGATATATAATAAAATTTTTTAAATTTTTTAAAAATTTTTTATTTAATTATTATAGTTGTTTTTTTTTATATATATATATATATATATAAAAATATATATATATATATAATATATATATATATATATAAAATATATATAATATATATATATATATTATTATTATTATTTATAATATATATATATATATATATATATATATATATATATATATATATATATATATATATATATATAATATATATTTATTATATATTAAAAAAATAGTAATAATTAAAAAAAATAAATTTAAAAAATTTAAAATAAAATTTATCTTTAAATAAAGAATTAAAACTTTTATTATATATATCTTTTTATGTTTTTACTTATTATTATTGTAGAGTAGATTATTTTCATAGTATATTAAAAAGGATAATTATCAAAAATAATATACCCATATTTTTATTTTGAAGAAAAGCCAAAATATTTTTTTAAACATGTTTTATATTATACCCTTTAAAAATAAGTTAATAAATAACAAATTTTATGGAAAAATTTTGCCATTGAAAAACAAATAAAATATTTTTTTAAAAGAATACTTTATCAAAAAATGTAATAAAAAAAAATTAGGGAAAAAAAAAAAGTTTAAAATTTTTTTTAGAAATTTTAAAAAAGAAAAAAATATTATATTAGCAAATTTAATAGTAATATAATGCCCTGCTTTTAATGTGGTTTAAAAAATAAAGCTTTTGAAGATGTGTTCATTAATATAATTAATGGTATAGTTGGTGCTAATGACAAAAAAATTAGCACAATGTTGGTGTTGTTAAATTATTTGAAAGCCTTTGACATAATAAGCCACGATTTTTTGGTTTTCAAATTGTGGATCTTTTTAAATTATTGTTTCGTATTTAAATAAGCGAATATAGAAAAAAACCAATATTATCAGGCAATGTGTATTTAGATTAAGTGTCATTACTTTCCAGGGTACAACGGGGATTCATTTAAGATCCCTCGTTGTTTCTTGTATAGACATCTGACATATTAATATTCTTAACAATTGTCAGGCTTTTACCGGCGATATTCAGATTTACTGTTGTTTCGAGAGTAATTATTATTTTGAAGCCGAAAACAATATTAATAAAGACTTAGTCATTCTCCATTCCAAAAGTTATTATCTTTATTTAAAGTCTTTTAAGTCATCCTTAATTGCTTTTGAAATTAAAACAAAAAAAACATAAACTTTTTAAAAATTTGTAATAAGCTTTTTCCCCTACATACATCAATACCAGGCTATTTTAAGTTAAAATTTGATTTCAAATTTAAATTATTGCGATTTTATACACGGCTTTTTTTAATAAAATGTAAATGTAGAACAAAGTTAAAACCCGGGAAATTTTTTAGGGGATTTCGGGAAAGAAATAAAAGAAAAAATTTATACGACTGCAATGCACTGACGTACAGAAGACATATACTGTTTGGAAACTTACAGAGCGGAACTCCGCTTCCGCATGAACATCTTGTTAAAAACTAATTAGACCTAATAAAGGAAAGCGGAGTTCTATAACAAGAAAGGGGGAGCACAATAAGCCAGTGGTTGCAGGGCAAATATGGACACTGGACCAACCCCGCTTAAAACAAAGAACCAATGGTTTCAGGAAGTTTAATGTGACATTTACTTTAAAAAAAAAAAATTTTAAACATAGTTCGGCTTATTTTTTTTACTTTAAATAAAAAATTTAAACGACCTTGGTTCTCTTCTTTTAGTTTAAGGTAGGCTTACATATTGAATCTCAGGTCACAAGAATAGTGAAACACCCTGTTTCAAATTTTGTTTACATGAGCAATTAAAAGTCAATTTAGTGTATAACCGTAAAACAAATTTAACATTTTTTATATTTTAATAAATAAATACATAAAAAATTACACATAATATTGGATACCAAATTCATAAAAAAGATAAATAATAAAAAGTACCGTTGCCCAAGAAAAAACTTCCTTTCTTTGACCTCCCATAAAAAATATAAGAAGGAGTTTCGGGAAAGGGCCCGCGAAAAAAATTTAAAATCCTGGTTTTTTAAGTTTGGTTGGGTTTAAATTAGGGCCTCCAATAAATGGATAACCCCGGGGCCGTCAATCCGATCATATATATATGTATATATATATTATATATATATATATATATATATATATATATATATATATATATATATATATATATATATATATATATATATATATATATATATAAAAATATATATATATATATATATATATATATATATATATATATATATATATATATATATATATATATATATATTTGTAATATATATATATATATATATATATATATATATATATATATATATATATATATATATATATATATATATATATATATATATATATATATATATATATATATATATATATATATATATATTTTGTGACACCCCGTATGAAAACACGAATCCTGGTTTTACACCTTTTTATTGGATATCTGGTTTACAAACGTTTCTATGGTAACACTTTAACGTAACGTAATAATGACAACTGTTTAACCTTTTAAATGCCTGTCAACTTCTTATCCCGTCGGAATACAAAACCAAACCGGCCCGGGGGGATTTTTCCCCGCGCTTTTTTTTAGTGAAGTGGAAAAGAATGGAAAAGTCTGGAAAAGTCTAAATTGTGAAGGATTATTTTACTACAGGATGTAAGAAAAGTGTAAAAAAGGGTGTTTCCCGCGCCCCCAGGATAATCCGCAATGACCGTCGAAAAAGGGAAAAAATAAGGTAACCATTTTTTTAAAAAAATTATTAACCTAAATAAAAAAAATTTTTAACCTTTTATATTTCTAATAACTAAACACTAACTAAAGTCTGTAACATTGCCCCCCCCAAGTTTTGATCGTCTCTCAAGTATCTTCTCGATCTTGATAGCGACACAACCGTTCTAGATGTACAACTTTCATCTTCGCCTGTGGGCTCTACTGAATTCGGTACACCAGATATTAAGCCGGGTTACTACTTT
>JAHBCN010003653.1:72409-128599 GCA_019359885.1 Listronotus oregonensis | reverse complement strand
CTCTGAACATTCGATCAGGGGGGTATGCTCATCGCAAAAATTTTTTTTATCATAATTTTAAAAATATAGTCCAGTTAATAAGGGAAAAATGTAAATAAATCCGTACTTTTTCCCTTGTGGCGAATTTTTTAGGTTTTGGGGATGCTTTCGAGCGAAAAAGTTTATCGACATTAACAGGTGGCAAAGAGCGAAAATGGCCCCTCAAGGCCCACAAAGGGTTTTTTCCCCTAATATCTGCAAAATGTGCGAATTGGAGAATTTTTTAAGACAAAAAAAAAAGATAGCCTTGTAGTCTAAATGGTACATAATTTTTTCGAAAAATCGATAGTTTTCGAGATAACCGGACCCAAAGCCCCCTTTTTCCTTCCCCCTTACCGCTAGAATGTCGCTATTTCCTTGAATTACCAAAAAACGGGCGGACGAATTGTTTTTACTCGGGAAAAAATTACATTTTTTAAAATTTAAAGATCATCGGAATAGAAAAACCCGTAACTATCATTGCATATGAGTTTGGTCCATTCTTTTTTTTATAGAATATTAAAAAAGGGGCACTTTTTTTTTCACAGTATTTTGGAAGTATCTCATTAATTTATTGTTTTTTTTAAAAAATGGTTTGTTAGTAATTTTTTTTTTATAATGAGACCTTAGCAAGTGTTTAATGATTCCAGAAAATTTTCTTCATTTTTTTTCTTGCATTTTGATAAAAATATCTTGCCCATCTGTTTTTTTAGCCTACTACCACAACTATTCAGTGTGAAATGCTAGGGTTTTTTTCGAGGCCCCTTTTTTGAAAAAATATTGGTGTTGCGAAAAAAGGTAAGGACCGTTTTATGATTTCGAGGTGATCTTTTTTTTTGCCTTAACAAAATTCTCTTTTCCCCCTATTTTGGCAGATATTTTGGGAAAAACCCTTTTTTTTGGAACTTAGGGAGTTTTTTCAGGGGTTTCTACGTCGGAATCGTGATAAACTTTTTCTCGCTCGAAAGCATTAGCAAAGACCTGAAAATTGCGCCACAAATGAAAACTGTACAGATTTATTTACAGCTTTGGGTACTTTCAGGTCTTCAGTTACTGGACTAATAAAAATTATAATAATTTATAAAAACAGTTACTCGTTCAGAATGATCTTGAGAAAATTCTAATCATATTTTTAACATAAAAGAATTTTTTTTAATATTTTTTTTTCAATTAAATTAATGCTTAAACTTTAATTTGATTATATTTTAAAGTAGTAAAAAATGGATAAATACCATAATTTAAATAAGAATGGCTTTAAGCCTAGAAGAAGTAGATAGCTTAATAAGAGAAATGGTTTAAAAGTTTAATGGTAAATAAACTATAATTTTTTTGAAGTTTACAATATAATTAAAATTTTTAAGATCATTCTAAACGAGTAACTGTCTTTATAAATTATTGATATTAATAGTTAAATCGATAATAAAAAAATTAAACAATGAGCTATACAAATAGTAGCATAGAAGATCGAGAATATTATGTAACACAAAGTAATGGAAAAATTCATTAATTCCCAAATCTTAAAGTATCTGGAAAAACACAAGATCTTACATGATAGACAATATGGATTCCGTCACAGTAGATCAAGCTGATCTTCTTTCCTTTGTCTCACACAACTGGAACAAGTCCTTGAGTTCCTTGGTGAATCCCAAATCGTTGCTCTTGACATATCCAAAGCTTTCGATCAGGTCTGGCATGACGGGCTTCTTAACAAACTTCCTTCTTACGGTCTTTCACCTAAGATTTGCTCTTGGTTCTTCAGTGTCCTTTCTAATCGACGTATATCAGTTACTGTAGATGGTCATTTTTCCAGCTTCTACCAAATTAATGCAGGGAAGGACCCAGGGCTCAGTGCTGGCACCCACGCTGTTTCTTCTACACATTAACGATCTTCTCTCTTCCACAATCAATCCCATTCATAGTTTTGCTGACGATAGTACCCTCCACTCCAGTATTCAATTTCTTAAGCCACCGTGTAATCCTGATTTCGAAAACAAGCGCAGGTCAATGCAGATATCTCTTTCCCAAGACCTCAAACTTATCTTGGATTGGGGCGCCAGGAATCTTGTTCAGTTTAATGCCTCGAAAACACAGTCATGTTCGCTATCGCGAAAAAAAATCTGCAAATGCTCATTCCTTACATATGAGCGGCCAAGTTCTCAGAACAAGGAGTCGTTTAATCTTGTCGGCGTTACTTTTGAGAATAACCTCAACTGGCACAAACACATATTATCCATAGCTTCGGCAGCTTCAAAAAAGGTTGGATTTCTCTTCCGAGCCAGAAAATATTTCTCTTCTTCCAATCTGTACACTCTCTATGTATCCCAAATCAGACCCTCTTTAGAATATTGTTCTCATGTCTGGGAATGGCGTCCCCTACAACACTTTGCATACTGGACTCCATTCAAAGAAGAGGGCCGTTTCGTCTTATTAATGATCCAACGCTCACAGCAAGGCCTCTTCTTGCCCACCGTCGAGCTGTAGGGGATCTGTCGCTCTTCTATAGGTATTTTCACGGCTTCTGCTCAGAGGAGTTATCCAGTATAATTCCTTCTCTGGCAGCTCCCAACAGAGCAACACGTAGTGCAACTTGTATGCATCCTTTTACAGTTCAGTTAGAGAGGCCCCGAACTTCCGCTTTCTTCGTTCCTTCATCCCTAGAGTGTCAAGACTATGGAACCAGCTGCCGCAGAAGTTTTCCTTCTCCTCCCAATCTCCAAAAATTTAAGTCCCGTGTGAACAAACTCCTCTCACCACACTGAAGACACCCACGGTACGTTAGTACTTAGGCATCAGCCTTCGTGGACTGTCCCAAGATAAAAAAAAAAAAAAAAAAAAAACACCCAGATAAAGGAGGCACTTATCATTAATATTTTTCAATTAAATAAAATTTAAATTTTATTTTAGTTAAAGTTGCAACTAGATCGAAAGGGCTACAGTTATTGGACCAAAAAAAAAATTAAATAAAATATTCGTCCCACCAGCCTATCCCCCTTTGCCTCGAGGCACATGTGTATTAGTTTGTTTTATTCAATGAATAGAATATTTTGAATTAAGTTTTAGATGGATCAGAGCTGGTATGCTGGTACCAAAAAAATATTGTTATTAGCAAAATTTTTAATGGCCAAAATGGCTTATATCTCCTTTTTTACTAATTTTATTTAAAATGTTTATATAACTTTTTTTTAGAGCTCACTGAAAGAAAAATTTTTTGTTTATTATATTTTTTTGTAAGTCTTTTAGTTTTTGAGATATTTCCGTTTTTATTTTAATTTTAAATCGTTAATATCTCAAAAACTAAAAGGGCTAAGAAAAATTTTATTTAAAAAAACTTACGTAGTTTTATTGGACCATCATTTTTAATTCTATACCTTTTTTCCTAAAATCAATAGTTTTCAAGTTATAATAAAAAAAAACAATTTTTCACGATTTTTTTTTAATGCAACTTGAACCCGCCGAGCTGAGGCAGCAGTGCTGCTTTGAATTGACTATTGTTTATAGTAATATAAAAAAAAATGTTTTATGCGTATCTCTTATTGGCTTGGTTTTTTGCGGTGGCCTCCCGGACTATAAATACATCTCTGAAATCGCTTATCAACTCCGACCTAAACAAAAGTTACTCTCCAGTTCAGACAAAACAAACCACTACAGTTAATTCGCAGTGGAATCATAACATTTGATTACGTACTTGAAAATATATTTCGGTGCATTCGTTGCATGTTTAAGGCCAAGCAAGACCAGTGTACCATAACCTTGCTCAATTTAACTCGGGTTAATCGTTCAAGTCCAAGGATTTTGTTTTGTATTATATAACTCGAGAGTAATCTTGTGAAGAACCAAAATTGTTTTGGGAAGTACTGACTAGGTACGACGGTTGGGTGAGATTCAGTTATAATTTTCCTACTTTTAATTTAACGGCCATATTACCTTTGGCGCCTTTCCAATGAAAACACCTTGATGTATTCAATATTTTATAATGAAAATATACGAGTAGTGAGTGTGTCACAAATTAGAATCGCATATATTAAGATAAAAGGAAATTATTACAGATTAAAAGACGGATAATTGTGAAAATTCTTAGAAACATTTTAAGTAACTGTTGCTGATTAGAAAGCTGGTAATTTTACCTTTTTAATCATACTTCACATATAGTCAACAAAAGGCAAAATAACAATATAAATATTATCTAAACGTAAAGATGGCAATAGTTAACGTGACCATTCGTCCCGATTTTGGCGGGACTGTCCCGATTTTCAGAAAGCCGTCCCGATTTTTAAAGCGTCCCGCAAAAGTCCCGACTTTTACAAATTTATTGATTATAGTAGAATTGCCTTTCACTAAAGTAGCCAATACGCTGCGCCGGTCCACAGAAGTAGGCAGCAATTTACAAAAAATACACACCAGCGGGTAACCCCGAAATTAAACTCGCGCCCCTCTGTCTGTACTTTTTTGGGGGAATCCCAGTGTTGAGTAGTGATAGTTTGCTCAGGCTCAGTTCTTTTATCTTTCTTTAAACGGCAAAGCCTGCAGTGCACATTCAGCTATATTTCTTAATAATTATTTAATAATTACCTATACTTAATTCTAATGTGTAATTTAATTTGCTTTTGAGACGGTAAGAAGATTCAGTTTTATCTATGAATATTATTAATGTATTTTGTGATGTTATTATATAGCCAGTTCCTATTTTATCAAAGGTGGTGGGTTTTTTTTCTGTTGGATGTTACCTAGGACTCCTGTACATTTTATTAGACCTACCTAGGTATTTATCCATTCGTTTATTGTTTTTAGTTTATCTTATAACGACGGTTAAATAACGAAAGTGCAAGTTCTCAGAGGACTTAAAAAAATACTTTTCTTTTCTTAAAAAAGGCAAACTGGAAGGATACGCACATTGCACAAAATGTTTATCTGATTTTTCAATAGAAGCGGGAGGGCGAAATGATATAATTAAACAAATATCAACACAAAAACACAAAAAAATGGTAGAAGCGGCTTCATAATCCTCTCGTGTGGATAGATTTTATAGAAACATGGAATTTGGCAACAAAGAGCAAGAGCTAGCTGCAGCAGAGGCAGTTTTTGCATTTCCTACCGTATGTCATAACCATAGCTTAAGATCACTGGACTGTACCACCCAACTAATTCAAAAGCTGTTTGAAAAAAAGTTCACATGCAAGAGAACAAAGGCTGAAGCTATTATTAAAAAGGTTTTAGCTCCTTTTTATAAAGAAAAGTTGTTAAGCGAATTAGAGGCAGTTAACTTTATTTCTTTATATTCTGATGGCAGCAATCATAAAGAAATAAAACTTTTTCCGACCCTGGTGAGATATTTTGATTACAAAATTGGAATAAAAACTAAAATTCTCGATTTTGTCGCTTTACCCGGTGAATCCTCAGATCTTATTTCATCTTCCATAGTTGATTGTGTCACAGAATGTGGACTACAGAAAAAACTCAACTTTCAACTAAAACTTTAAAATCCATGTTAACTATAAGACATAACGGAGAGGCTAGCTGCGACGAATTTTACAATAACATTTCAAAAAATACTGAAATTAAAAAAAAAATCACAACTCTCAAAAGTATTTATAAGTAGCCAAATTAATAATAAATATAAAAATGTACCTATGTTATGTTACTTTACATATTTTTTGTCTGTGTACTTAATTTTCTCAATGCGATTTTGTTTAAAGTTCAATTTTTTTGTTTTTTTTTGTAGGTAATAAAAATGTTATAATGTTATATGTTATAATAAATTAATTATTATAGGTGTACCTACATATACATAAGTGTAGCTGTACTTGTTATTTTGTATTAGGTTTAAAAAAAACTGAATACTTTTAAAGTTTTTGAACATTTCAACATATTTATTAAAAATAAAAAAAAATTGAAATGAATTTTTTTTATATACATATACTGCACCCATCCCCCCCCCAGCACCAGCGTCCCGACTTTTCTTAAGAAAAATATGGTCACGTTACAATAGTGCACCATTTATTTTTACTTAAAAATAAGATAAATACACATTCGCATCACAAATCATATTTTTTTTATAAGAATAAAGAATTGTTTATACAAGTTACTAATGCCTAACTAAAGAGCCGATTTAAAAAAAATCTCGTGCAGGGTAATGGATTTGTTTGCGGGCGTAGCTGGAGAGAAGTAGGAATTGACAAATATTGAAAAGTAAAAAAAAACGTGACAAATACACTAAAAATTACATATTATTTATTTTTTATTTTTCTATACTACCGGAAAGCGCTACATCTACAGAGCCGCTATGGACAAGACGTCACTAAAGTATATGCGAAAATTTGGTATAGCAACATGATACTGAACACACAAAATTTTAATAATAAAAAGAACTTACATATACGAGAAAACAGCATCACAACCCAAACATAATGGACTTTATGTTTTAAATTTTTAAAGCCAGATAATATGTCCAACTATCTTTATTTACATCTACCGGGTGACACTGCGGACATGTAACAGCCCATAACTTTTTTATTTATTGAATTAATTTTTAAACTTTGGGTGATGCGCTTTTGATGACTAAATAAAACCATTTTTTCACTTCCGGTTGAACCGGAAGTAACTCTAAATTGGAAATTTTAAATAGTACCCTAATATATTTTTAGCCTACCTGATTCGCCTTAAAATTTTGTTTTAAACCATGTATCACACTTTTCATTTTATTTCAAAACGGCTGCCAAAAATATAGTATATTTTTTCCAAAATTATAGTTGGCCATAAAGTGACAATTACTAATTATCAGCATCAGCATGCAAAAGGCGTTGAGATGGGAAGAATGAGGCGTAAAAATATTTGTGATTTTGTTAATTTTTATTTATTTAAGAAGAGTAAGAAATAAAGGTATAGAAAACTTTATTTTTTATTTAATTTAAGTTTAGATCAAACATTTACTATTTTATATAATTTATCAAAATTGGTATTCACAACTGACCTTTTTACCAAAATCTCAAAATTATACATATTTACATTGATTCGCAAATCCTTAATCAAAATAATAAGTATAAGTACAGGTAACAATAATGCGCCAAGTAGGCAGTGTGATACCCCAGCATAGGGATAACAAAAATGTTAAACATATCAAGAGATCCATAAAACGAAAAGACAATTTTTTTGTACAAATTAAAAAAATATATATTAATAATTAAACCTATAAAACAAGGGTAAACTAAACAATTATCATAGAGAAATGTAGATATGTATTATTTAGGTTTTTTAAAAAAGTCAGTTCTTTATACTAGTTCTGATAAATTATATGTAATAGTAAATGTTTGATCTAAAGTTACATTAAATAAAAATTAGAGTTTCCTATTCTGGATTTTGAGATAAGCGTTAAAAAATACATTTCTAAAATTTTAAAAATTAACTTTTATTCCTAACTTTTATTAATTAGATAAAAAGTAACAAAATCACAAATATTTTTATGCCTTATTTTTCATATCTCAACGCCTTTTACATTCTAATAATTTGTAATTGTCACGTCATGGCCTACTATAATTTTGGAAAAAATATCGATTTTGGCAATTTTTTTTTTGAAATAAAATGACAAGTGTGACACATGATTAAAAAGATAATTTTAAGGCGAATCAGGTAGGCTTAAAATATATACAGGGTGCTATTTAAAATTTAGGGTTACTTCCGGTTAAACCGGATGTGAAAAACTTGATTTTATTAAAGAGCTTTAAAGAAAAGCAAAGCAACATGAACAATAAAAAATATGCCCCAAGCAAGTAAATGTATGTCGTATAACGTAAAGTTATGTATTTTTTTTCAATCACCCTAATTCAAATGAAACAATTTTATATTTATATTAAAATATGTAAGCACCATGGACAGTATTCTTTTAAAAGGTTTTTAAATTCACTTGTATAAGTTTAAAAAAATATAAAAGATGCTTTATCTCAAATTACCTACTGTGTGGCATTCATCGTTCTTTCCACCAACTGTTTATATTATGTTTGTTGTAAATAACTTTCTATGAATGAGCTAATGTCTTTATGTACGTTACTGGTCACTACTAGGCATAAAAAATGTACTATAAAAAAATTATTATAGCTTTCATGCTATAGTAATATTGTCCAAATTTGTCTGTTATAGTTTAAGTCATTCTCTAGATGAAAACCTTGAGGTTTTTTTTACCCTGTATATCTAACAAATCATTGCAAGAGCAGTGTTTATATAAACTTTGCTTGATTAGGTATAACATGCTAGAGTTTCGAATAGCCTTTAGGAAAAACCTGTACATCGGAAATAACTTTACAAGCTTGCGGAAATAAACTACTTTTCCGCTCGCATTTTAACTTGGAAAATGTATGTTTCCCGCACGACATACAGGAAATTATTTTTCCTACACGGCGCGCGCATCGTGAAGAATATAACATGTGGCTCTGTTTTGTTATCACTGCACTTGTTCATTTGTTGTTATTTTTGTGAAATTTGTATTTTTTATTATAATATATTTTTTTCAATTATTCTAAATAAAAAGGTTGTTTAGTGGATTCTGAGTTTAAGGTGATGTGAAAGCAACTTTTTTTGTGTTCTATAGACGCCTGTATTAAACTGAGAAGTACAAAAAACTTTTCCTCCGACATACATGCGAAAGTATTTGAAAAATTTTCGTGCATCTTTTCTTAAATTTGGAAATAGGTAATGGAATTTTCCACACGCATTTCTCTTTCCATTAATTTCATGGACCCAAACTATCTTCGTCCGATGAGCTCTCCATGACAACTCGCAACCGACTGACACATTTTGGAAGATTTCGCGTCGCGCCGCGTCCCATCGCGTAACCCAGTGGGCGGACAATCCTGTTGTGTCGCATCGCGTCGCATCGCGTCGCATTGAATCGCGTCTCCTCGCGCTGTTTCGCGCTAGTGGGCAAATCGGATAATTTTTATTTAAAGAAAGTATCTTAATCCAAAATAAAAGTTGTTTTATAACGGTATTTTTAGTAAAAGAACATAGTTTAATAATAACTTATTTTTAAGAAGAGCAAAAAAGAGTAAAAAAGGTAAATTAAATACACTTGGATAGGGTTGTAAGCCTACAACAAATGGCTTAATGCATATTCCTTCCAGCAAGCCAGACATCTTGTAAATGTTCAAAAGACTCAAGTATTGGTATATAAATGTTACATTTTTTGTAAGTGCGCAGGAGTAAACTACGGAAATGCAAGTGATCTTGTTTGCCCATATTTATAAAGTAAGTTATATTTTTGTATACTTTACCGCTCTATAGCTTAACAGCTAAGAAGTTTTGGGATATATGTTTATAGGAACTATTTTCGTATTTTTATCCAAGAAGTCCATCTATAAAATTTTTCGCTTTTATGTTTTTAACATTATAATTTTATTTTAACTTACCTGCGCCAAAGTCTATCCAATGTTCCACTATGTTAAACTTATGATAGGCTTCATTTTGTTGTGTAATAGACACACCTCTTACGGCATCAAGTGCTGTGGTAAAACAAGTAACGAGGAAGGGACAGAACTGTTCAGACAACGGAGATTCCAGGTAAAAATTAATCAGAAGCTAAAAATGTAAAAATGCATTAATTAACTAATACAATCCTACAATTAATTATGATCGTTGTTTAAGAAATTGCATTAACAACAATGATTCTATGCGCACGATAGTGCGTCAGGTCAAGTGCCGGCCTACTGCATGAACGTGTGTAATTACACGAAATGTTTTAACCTATTTTTTTCCCCTGTCATAAATTTGCTCTGTAGGTTCTACCTACAGAGCAAGGTATACTGAGAAAATAGGCATTTTTTATCTAAGGCCAATAAATGTAAAAAAATGGGCAGGGCGGCCCATTTTTCTACATTTATTGGCCTTAGATAAAAGAAAACAGATCTTACCAAAAACGCTTATTTAAAATAAGGGCCAAGTTCCCATCCAATCTCGGCCACTTAAAGACCAAGGTCCACAATTTTGTCCCATTATTTTTTTGACTTGGCAAGTTTGTTACTGGTCTGTCAACTACAACCACAACTAACCACAGTCCCCTGTCTGTACATTCATAAATTATTGTTATTTATTAGTAATATTACAAAATTTAAAAAAACATAATCATACAAATGCTACCAGAAATAAAAATATTTATGTTGTTGAAAAGCACAAGAATAAAATATTTGAATCCGCATCCTTATAAACAGGAGTTAAACTATTAAATCACCTACCACTTCAAATTAGGGAACTAAGTCCTGTATGTTTAAACATAAAATAAAAAACTATTTTTTGTAAAAAAGCTATTATTCAGTAAGCAGTTATTTATTTTGAGAGAAAGATACTTTGGATCATTGACATTTTCTTTGGTACACCTATCTACACCCCCGAAATAATAAACAAATAAGGACTTTTTTCCTTACATCAACAAATCACAGGTTTCTCTCATGAATATGTTTGTCCAAGTACCCCGCATCACGCTTATATAAAATGGGCTTCGACGAATTTTTTAGAAACTTTGTAAAGTGATAGTTGTCAACATACTAATCAATAACCCGGGTTTTGGTTTTGTCCATGCAGACTTTTGGTCAGCTTGTTGAGAACTATCAACTTGCAAAGTTTAACAAATATTGGCTAAAACCCATTTCTCATCAGGACTATGCGGTGTCCTTTACGGGTAAACAATTGCTTACGTACAGTGTACCTGCACTTGAACG
Source organism: Listronotus oregonensis (assembly GCA_019359885.1). Classification (NCBI taxonomy): domain Eukaryota; kingdom Metazoa; phylum Arthropoda; class Insecta; order Coleoptera; family Curculionidae; genus Listronotus; species Listronotus oregonensis. Next base: position 117,881 of record JAHBCN010003653.1, on the reverse strand, counting down.
TTTAGTGTTCGCACACAAACTGATTATGTGAAACTAAAAAACTGCGATAATAGTAAAAAATAACTACATAAACACAAGAGAATAATAACTTTAATTGTGGTGTCTTTACTGCCTATAAAAAGTCCTAAATATTTTCAGCGCGAAGGTGGAAATACACACATGGTCGTTAGCTGATGGACCAATATGAAGGAGCCTAAAGCAAGTCACGGCATCATCGTGTTGTTATGGCAACTGCGACGTATATTGCATTCCACGGGCAGATTTTCGAAAGTCCAGCCGCAGATCAAGTAAGAAATAATTCAACGGTCTAGTACAAGTGTGATAAGAACACAGATATTTCGCGCAGTATAATTTGTTTTAACTATTTGTTGTCTTTTAAATATATTTTTTACTTCATATAGTATAAGTATATAATTATTAAATTTATATTATATGTTTATACTTTTTTTCTGGGAGGACGGCGCCCCAGACCCCTACCCCACGTGCCGCTACTGCTATCACAATATTTTATTAATTATATAATAAAATTAACACTTTTTCAAAAAACAACTTACATTACCAAGCTGGTTTATAGCTTCAATTTCGTTTTTGGGTATATGTGGTGTTCTAAACAGTTCGTTTTCTAGCTGCTGGTAATTTGCCATTCGTTTTCCCTCACAAATCTCACATTTTTGATCACGATATCCAGCGCACTGATAAACTATAAACAATAAATGTACCATGAAAAATAAATACTTGAATAAATAGTTTTTTTAAATGTTTTTTAAAATTAAATAATAAAGATTTTAACGATTTATTTTGTATCAGAACCATTCAAAAACTATTTAATTTTTGATTTTTCTTACAATAAAATCTTTACCAAAAATGAGCTGCAAGAATACCAAAAATAATTATCGAACTCCTTCTTAGGAAAGAAAGTGCCATTTTTGTTATAATAATTGTATTGTTACTTAATGATTTTAGCGATGCAAACATACGTAGGTGCATTAAAATACTATACAGTGAGTAGTTGTAAAGATGCTATTATAACGACCCTAAAGATTTGAACAGGATTTTGGTATCACCAAGAAAAAGTTAAGTATTTTTTGAAAATATTTAGGTGCACCAAGAAACCTAATAAATGTATAAAGATTGCAATAGATACAAAACCATATCATAAATAACATTTCAATTATATTTCTTTAACCATCAATGGAAGTAATTAACTTGGAGGTGCTATTGTTAAATATATCCTTTTTCAGTATCAGATTACTTACTTTTTTACGTTTTTTTTTTCTTTTGTTTAGTGGACAAAAATCCTTCTCGTATTAATTTGCATCTTTAGTTTGTAATGAGGTTTTCTTTTATCTTGGGCTTAAAACATAACTAACGTACCCTGGGTGTCTTAAGTGACCGAAAAGAAAATTTATTATCACGGAGTTTACATATCTGGAAAGCTGCAAGAGAAGAAAAAACCACTGCGAGCAGTAGGTTCTACAGTCTAGATACTCTACAACGAAGGAACAAATAAAGTGGGAAGTGCAGGGTTTCTCAAGTTGGATCGTAAAGAGATGCATAAGTGTGGTACTAAGTGTTAATCTAATAGGACCCTCTAGAGGACGAATTATAGTTTTTTTCGGAGCAAAAAGTATGAAAATACCAATAAAAGAGTGACAGATTCCCTATAGCCCGTCAGTGAGCAAGAGAAGAAAGCTTTCCTGTAACCGCGAGATCAGCGAATTATTTTTTAAATGAAATCAAGAATGTTAAGAGTTGTAGAAGACGCTAATCCCCAGACATAACAACCATATCCTAAAGAGAGTCTAATTACATACATGGGATACATAAAAAGTGTACAAATTAGAAAACGTGAAATACTTTTCGGCCTGAAAGGGAAATTCGAGCTTTTGGAAATTGCTGTGGCTATGGATATGATGTATTTGTGCCCCTTTTAAGGTTATTTCCAAAAGTAACTCCAACAAGATTACATGACTCTTTGTTCTGCAAAACTTGGTCTCTCATAAATAAATAATGAGTATCGGTGAACTTTTTTCGCGACGGCGAACATGATTGTGTTTTAGGCCATTAAATTGGGTAAGATTTCGGGCGCTTTAATCCAGTATTAATTTAAGGTCTTGTGGAGGAGATATCGCATTATACTACCATTGTTTTCCAAAGCAAGCTTAGACAGTGATTAAAAACTGAATATTAGCAAAAATGGTACTATTGTCAGCAAAACTATGGCTGGGATTAATTGTGGAAGAGAAAAGATGTAAAGAAGAAAAGACATTAACTTGGTGAGAGTTGGAAAAGTGAGCATATATAATAACTGATTTACGTCGATTTGAAAGGAAACTAACCAGAAGTAACCAAATAGAGTCTAGGTGGAAGACCGTAGGAAGGAAGTTTTGTTAAGGACAGCACCATGCCGGACCTGGGATTTATCAAGCAACTTAAGGGATTTGTTCCAGTTGTGTGAGACAAAGGAAAAAAGATCTACTGTAGATCTTTTGAAACGGAATCCGTCATGACACACAATGATTCCATCTCAAAAGATCTACAGTAGATCTTTTTTCACATATTTTAGGATATAACAATTAATTAATTTTTTTATTACATTACAAATAACTAAGAGAAGAGATATAGGTCAGGTCGTGTGATATTTGTTATGTGGGTTGCTTTTTTGAGAAGAGCGTATAAAATATGATATATTTTTTGAAACCATAATTATAGCAACATGGCATACATGCATTAAAATATATTTGGGCACTTTTAGATCTTGAACACTAAAAACGCTTTTAATTAATTAAAAATGTATAACTTAATGCGTTTTTTTAACATTAAGATGTAGCAGAACTGCTTAATATTGTATTTTAAATTTGTTTAAACAATTAAAAAAGTATTTAAATATAAGTTTAAAAAGAAAGCTTGTTTTATAAGCAATACTAAAAGATAAGTTTTAAAATACTAGATTTGTACGCGAATTACAACGTTTTGCATGAAAATTCTTCCCGCCCAATTAATATGTTGTTTCAATACTTTTTATTTATTTTAGCCTTACCGACCCGTAAATTAAAGTACTACGTACAAAATGGAGAGAAAATCAACAATATATTTGGCCTTTTCTATAAGGCTACCGAGTGACTACTATTTACTGACTCTTTAAAGACAATTGTTTATAATACACTTATTTTGCCTTATTTTTTTATATTATCCAACAATTTTATATAATCCGGATGAAGGTGTTTTGGACAGATTGAATTTTTGCAAAATAAAGCAATGCGTAATATATTAAATATGAATAAATATACAAAAATAGGTGTTAACTTAAATGAATTAGAATAGTTTAATGTTAAAAATTTAATATTAGTTTTAGTTCTAATATTTATTTTTAAAGTTCAACATAATTTGTTAGCACAACATTTAAAAGAATTTACAGTTCTAAATTGATTATCTTAGTTACTTAACAAGCAATAATAATATTTTTTTTCTAAAAAATTCATCAAAAAATATATTATACAAATTAGTTTTTTATAAAGGTCTCATTGAGTATAATAAATTAGATATTTCCAATAAATCAAAAAATAGTCTTAAATAATTTAAATCCCATTTAAAAACATATTTATTACCGAAACAAAATAAATAAAAAAATGACTTATTAGTGTTTGAAAAGTTTTATAATTTGTATTTTTGTGTCAAAAAATATTTGGTAACGTATTAATGTCATATATAGCCAAATGCTAAATAAATCTTATTCCTAATACTACAAGTCTAAAGGCAACTTTATTGTTTAATGGAACCTAAGAACCATCTGTTTCTGTTGGTAATGCTTTAAATATGAAAGAAACGTTACGAGAACATGCGTATATTAGTCCAAAGCATATAATAAAAAGATTATACGGATACATATAGGATATTTAAAAGTTGTTGTACTACTCATAGGGCTACAGAGTACCTAAACCAAATATCGTTGTTTTTTGTGCAAATGGAACAACAAAGTCAGAAATCAACATTATATCATTAAAGAATGGCCGTTTCATTAAAACGGCCGGAATGAACTCTTGGTAAAGCAACAAAAGACTGATTTCTCTCCACTGCGCACCACACTAGGGCTTTTTTAATCTTATTTCTGTTTCTTTTTAAATATAAAAGAATTACCTGTGCTAAGACATGAAGTGCAGTTTAAAACTAGGTTTATTATATAATTATTTTTCTTCTTTTGAAACTACAGACTTACCTGTGCAAAGACCTGAAACAAAAAAGAAAAATTAGATATTTTTTAAGACTATACAGAAATATAATAATAAAACAGAAGAAATAAACTAAGTACTGTGGACCCGCGGTAATCCGAACCCTGTCTAATCCGGCGCCTCCTGTAATCTGACACGCCTATTTCTGTTGATTATGCCTAAAAATTTCGGCAAATTTTCACTAATACATGTATATAGTATGATTCGTAGTTGAAATAGAGTCTTTGATTTTTAATTTGTCGAAGTTCAAGGTATTCTTATAAAAAAAAAGTCCGGACTATAGGGGGGTCTTAGGCAGTACTTTATAATCCGACAATTCGATAGTCCGACATCGCTCTGCAAAACGTTTATCGGATAACCGCGGGTCCACTGTATACTTGAGATCGCTTTTACAAAGTATGGTAAGAGTTTACTCAAACAAAATCAACTAGCATAAGTTATCTTCTCATAAGTCAGTTTAAAGGTTAAACCTTACACCTAGTTTCAAAATAAAAGTACCTTTACTCAACTAAAGTCTAGTTAATTCAAATAAGAACCAGCTAATAAATACAACTTGGTCGGTGAAATATTATGATTTCTCTATAACTTTTGCCTCAGCAGGAGCTCATTTGTATTATCTTGATCATGCTGTATAGTCTGTCCAAAGTATATCGTTATGGCTTTTGACGGACCATACCCCAATAAACCTTTAACGATTTTATTACCTATTGTTATTGGGTAAACCCATTTGTTCATAAGGGCAGGGGTGGGCCAGGTATTTCTTGAGTATTAACTATTAGGCATATAAATATTTTGGCTAATATTTTAATGTTAAATAACCGTTTTTACTGTGCGTTTTAAAAAAGTTGTTTTACGAGAATATAACTATGTCGCGTCAAAATCATTTGTCATTAGATGCAAAACAGGTTGTGAAAAATGTGTATGAAACTTTAATCAGCAGAGGTCTAAGTAAACAAGAAGCTTTAAAAGAATAAGATAAGGGATATTATTATTAGTGAAGAATTAAACAAAAGAAAAAAACGTAGTGATTTTCAATCTCACCGTATAGACAATAGTGATCAGGACCTAATGAAAAGGAAAATAAATTGCCTTTGTGAAAGCGGAGTTATTCCTACTTTGGATAAACTGAAAAAGAAGCTAGACGAAGACGAAACCAATATAAGAATTAGCAGTGCCACCCTCCATAGAGTTGTTTGTAAAATGGGATTTAAACACCGCAAAATACACAAAAGACAGGTAGTAATGGAATCGCACAGGTTACGCACTTGGAGATTTAATTACCTTCAAGAAATTAAAAGATATAGGTTAGAAAACAGATCCATAATTTACCTTGATGAAACATGGTTCGATACACACGACACAGTATCCAAAGGATGGGATTCCAGTCAAAACTGTCAGACGAAAGCACCTTCAAATAAAGGAAAACGCATTACCATAATACACGCTGGTTCAGAAGACGGATTTGTCCCAAACTGCTTGCTGTTGTCTGCAAAGAATATTAAGGATTCTAGCTTGGATTATCATGAGGAGTGCAGAACTTTTTGAAAACTGGTTTCAAAATTATCTTTTAAAAATTTTTCCAAACAACAGTGTTATTGTCATGGATAACGCAAGCTACCACAGCCGTCTGCTACACAAAGCACCAGCTTTATCAAGTTCAAAAACTAAAATCCAGAAATATTTGTTAGAAAATGATATTTATTTTGAATTCAGTTACAAAAAAAAAACGCATCTTTTGGAAGTCCTAAATTCATATGCAATTAAAAAAAAATAGGTATGTGATAATTTGGCTGAACAGGCTGGGCATACTGTCTTACGGCTTCGTCCGTATCACTGTTTGTTTAACCGCATAAAGCATTTGTGGAACCAAGTAAAACCAAAGATCAGAGCAGAAAATGTTGCACCTACTTTAAGGCCCAGTGTTATAAATTTGATAAAAAATGTTATTACTAACATTCCAGTTGAGAGCTGGAAAAATTCACTACAGCACATTATAAAAATTGAAGACTCTTACATTTCTATCAAAAACAACATAAATCCTATTGTAATTAATCTCAATGATGACTCTGATAGTGAAACAGAATTAGATTTAGATATTTAGATTAAAAATGCAATTATGTAATTGCATATATTTAATTTATTAATGTAATTTTAAGATTATACTTACCTACATAAACAATAAATTATAAATCTTTACATTATTACAAAGTCCGTCCCTAATGTTCTGTCCTTTAATACCTACCGATCCGCAGTTTTATTCCTGTCGGCAGGTATAATCCATAAATAAAGGCAAGGGCTAACACGGTATACTTTGAGACAGACTATATACTTGATTAGTTCAGCCTCAAAAAAGTGGTAAGTCACATTTTTTTTAAATGGTTCGAAAATGTTTTTAATACCACCCAAAAATATTGTGTATACTGTCAATTAAAAAATATGTCTTGTTTTGCTAAAAAAAATAATTAAATCCCAGAAATTCGATGATGCCAATTTTACTTAATAATATTATTAAAACCTCCTTAGAAACTATTGCAGGGTCAATAATTTCTTTTAATTAAGTTAATATAGTTAATAAAAAAGATAAAACAAATACATATTTTCTTAGCCCCTTTATTTTAACAGGATGCCGCCTTTTCGATGGATTTTCACAGTATCGGAAAAACTACAAGAGATACAAAAAAACCTTCTCCAGTTCGATTGTCGAAAAAACTGCAACGGTAAAAACAGATCGTGGCTACTTTGATTTGTCTCGTAGGTGCAGGGTGACTTTCAAATTTTAACAATTTCAGCACAACTTTGTAAAAAAGTAAAAAGAAAGTTTGTGTAGAGTTTACGCAGAATACAGTGGCGGGTTCATTTTTTATCGATTACAGTTTTAAAGATATAACGCAAAGTTGCTTTATCCTTTATTTATTATTATAATATTCGTTTAAAACTAAAATAACCTTATTATTGATATTACACATTTTATTTTTATTTAAAAAAATGATTATTTGCAAAAAAAAGCGAAATGTATAAAAAAGAAAAGGCATCAAGAACCTGAACATTGTCTTTAAATATTGCACTTCACATATAATATTTTATTATTTATTAATATTTTATATTATCTAATAACATTTTATTAAAATTTATTTAATATTTACTTAACCTTTTAACTAGGGTTTTCTTTAGGCTTTTAAAAGTATTAATGCCTGGTTGCCTTCTTTCAGATATCCAGAAAAATACATCTGTGAAAAATTTAAACATTTTCTCGCTATTAATATAACTTGTAATTATATTATATATTTTAAAGTTTTTAAGATAAATTTGGTACAGTCCAAAAAACGCTTTATGCCGTAAATGTGTTACAGCCGCATATCCATTTATGTTTGCTTGTAAACGTCTTTCTTTAAATGTCTTGTATAACAACCGCCTTTCATAGATTTATCATTCTGAATAAGTTTCAGTTCTCGAATAGGTCTACCAAGCGATTTTACATACTTTGTCATCAAGCGAAAATCGGAAAACCCCTTTGTTTAAAACATTCTGTAAAATATTTGCCATTTTTTTATGATTTAAACACGCAGATCCAAGACAGCAATGAATGAAACGATATCCTATATTGTCCTTTCGCGTGTTAATTCCCGTATGAAATAGCTGGCCGCGTTGTTACGGTGGGAGAAAATACGATGCAGCGGTTGCAGATTTAGGCAAACGGTCAGGGCAAAATAATTCCCGCCATTTAAAACATCTAAAGGGAATATTTGGCGCAAATTCGAGCGACTTAGACTGGGTGTCAGGCAATTGTCAACGAGAAATTAATGAAGTTAAAATAAGGATGTTTAATTATTTTTTGAATTGATTAATTTAATACAAAATATAATTTTTTATTTATTGGTTATTTATATTTTAACTAGAGAGACTACAGCCCTTTCACCCTTTTGGACCAACCGCTACGGATATCATAATTATATAGAGTAATGGAATTATTCTTATTTCTTGCTATACAAAATCTTGCAGCGATTATTTGTTTCTCAGCCAATTTGCATTCTATTAATCAAAATGCGTACTTCGTTAACCTAATTTAAGAATTGATAAAAAAGGGTCAATTAGCTAATAGTTTAAAAACAATATTCATTATTTTTATACAAGTAATCTACTCAACAACTGATAAGTTTATTGCAATGTAGATGCCTAATTTTATAGAAGGTATGTAATATTTTATTCCTTGTTTGTGTTAAATTTGCCTATTTTATATTTCGTAATATTTATTTACAGAACAAGGAAGGAAAGTGCTTTTTCTCCTCCCGCGGATAACTTGATGCACGACGCGAAGCGGAGTGCATTAAAATCCAAGGAAGGAAATGCACTTTACTCTAGCTAGAGGAATGTATATAATTTTTTCTACTACTTTTCATTCAAATTTTCAAACATTTTCTTTGATGTTTGTGTTTTATAATTAAATTATAGTTTTGATTGTTTGAATAAAACCCCTGTATTAAAACCTTGTCAAAGTATAACGTAGGATTTGAGATCACTTGAGACATAAACATTAACAAGAGAAAAATTAATTGGCATGCTCCGCTGGAATAGGGAGGTAAAATATTTTTGATGTTTAAAATATAATTAAAATTTTCATTCTAAACAAGTAACTGTCTTTATAAATTATTAATATTATTATATAAATCGAGCTATACACATAGTAGCATAGCAGATCAAGAAATGTTAAGCGTCCTGCCAGGTATATAACACCCAGATAGAAGAGGCACTTATTATTTTTTTTTACTAAAATAAAGTTTGAATTTTCTTTTAGTTAAAATTTCAAGTGGATCGGAATTGGACCAAAAACAATTAAATAAAATATCCGTGCTACCACATTATTCAAGAAATAGAACATTTAGAATCAATTTTTAGATGCATTGGAGTTGGTATAGTTATTTGTACCAAAAAATATTGTTATTAGCGAAATTTTTTATGGCCAAAATCACTTTTTTGCTTATATCTTCTTTACTACTAATTTTATTAAAAATGTGGGTAAAACCTTTTTATAGAGCTTATTAAAAGGCATATTTTTCGTATTATACATTTTTTCGCAACTCTTTTAGTTATTGAGATATTTGTGCTTTTATTTTAAATTTAAATCGTTAAAATCTCAAAAACTAAAAGGGCTACAAAAAAATATATACAAAAAAGACGTAGTTTTATTAGACCATTAATTTTAATTATAAAACCTTTTTTCTTAAATCAATAGTTTTCATGTTATATTGAATAAACCGATTGTTCACATTTTTTTTCAGGTAAAAAAATGCAATTTGAACCCGCTGAGCTGAGGCAGCAGGCTTTGCATTGACTGTAGTTTATAGCAAAATAAAAAAAAATGTTTCATCCGTATAGCTTATTGGTTTGCTTTTTTGCGGTTCAATTGTTTTTAAATGTAAACAAAAAACTGTTTACTAAAAGAGATTTACAAATTTAAATTAAACCCAACAAAGTTATTTATAAAGAGAGTTTTATGATAGCCTTCTGTAGAATTAAACCAAATTAATCAAGGTGTTTTTTTACACGCGATGTATGGCAACGCATTAACATATACATATATACATACATATATACACACCAATTATTTATTATTTGTAGCATATTGTCAGACACATGAAATCCTCGTGAGTCTCCCCTCTGCGATCAATAGTTTTTTAGTTTTTTCTGTAAAAAACATATCGTAAAACTCAATTAAAATCTTTAATTATTAAAACCTAAATAATGACTTCTAAAAGCACCAGCAAAAACAAAAAAATACACATCCACTAATACTTTAAATTAATAAATAGCTCCTTATTTAATTAAATGGTCAATTACCAATTAAAAATGTCATAAACTATTTGAGTTCATAAATTTTAACTGATAATCTAATAAAAAGTTAAATATGTTTTAACCTTTGAATTTTATTTTATATTTACATACATTAAAAACATAACTAAATGGATTCTGGTGACAAATTTAAATTTCTCAAAAAATTTTCAAAGGAATACGTATCAAATAGTAACAATTATAACAAACACTTATTAAACAAATTTATTATTTTGATTTTAGGTAAAACCACTAGTACAAATAATAAAGAAAAAGACATTTTAATTTAAAAGTAAAAGTAAATAAAATTTTTGTTATTAATGGAAAAATTGTTTGAATAAAAAAAAATGGCTTTTCTTTAATATATAAAAAATATATTTAGTAAAATTCCCTAAAAATATATATGTTTGTACAGTGTGGAGGGACATAACATATCAGAAAGCATACCAGTACTTTCTTTAGTCAATCTGGACAGGAAATTAACTTGTTTAATAAAGACACAAGCCCCAGCCCTTACTAAGTAAGTTAGGAAAAAAATGCTAATATAAATAGCATGACAAAACAAGAAAATAATTTAAATCTTTTAAATATGAATGTTCCAATTTTGTCCCCCAAGAACTTTGTTATAATAAATTATTTATAAATGTATTTTGAGTTTTTACCTTGCTATTGGTGTAACAAAAATCAACATTTATTTTAGAAAGTCCATACATAACATCCTGAGAAATTAAACGTTTGGACTAGAATTTAAGGCGATTATGTTTTTATGTCAGTTCTTTTCCTATCACTCCTAAACTAAGTTTAAAATTGCAATTTTTCTGTTATATCCAAAAAATGGGATACAATCAACCTGAGACCTGAAACAGTTAAATATTTTACCTTAAACTTCACCGCTGACGTGCTAATATTCTTTTTCTACGAGCGTGCCGGAAATGGTTCTTTCCACATTATTTTCTATGTGGAAAGACATTATTCCCGCACTAGTGCGGAAAGGTATATTATTCCCCACTAGAGCGGGAAGAGTTTGCAAACGTTAAATGAGGCATTGAGAACCATACCGGACATCCAATTAATGACCTAAATGGAAAAAATTGGGTTTAAAAAAATGTAGGGTTTTTTAGGTAAAAGTTTTCTGAAACTGAAAATGCATATTAATGCACTATTTAGGATTTTGTGTGTGTCCGTTCTAGCTCTAAACACCCAAAATAATGAGTGTGACGTTGAATAATTGTATTGTTGATTTACCAAGTTACCTTCTGTTTCTATGATGATGGCAAGTATAATCTTATATAAAATATGGAACACGAAATTCCACAAGATGTTTTGCATTCTGCTAATGTAGCTTCTTTAGAAATTATACCGAAGAAATCAGCTCCTAGATACGAACAAGAATATTCGTTTTTCAACGATTGGTGTTTCCAAAAAAACGGTAATACATTGGACAAAGAGGAGGTTTATCCAGCATATTTGGCAAACTTTCTAAAAAGTTGAAGCCGTCTACAATATGGGCCAGATATTCCATGCTGAAAACGATGATAAAACTGAAGCCAAATGTGGACATCAGCAAATTTTATAAGGTAATTGCCTTTTTCAAGAAATAAATAAGGCTTTAAACCTAAAAAATTTAAAACGTTAACCAATGAAGATATTACCAAATTTTTATTTGAAGCTTCGGATAACATATATTTGTTTCATAAAACTGTGGCTATTTTTGGAATTGCTGAACTTACCGTCCCCAAGAGCTAACAAATTTAACTTTGGATGACATTACAGATAAAAAAGATATCTTAGTGGTTAACATACCAGACACAAAGACATGTAAAAGACGGTCAAAATTATATTTACTACTACAGAAAATATATAGAATTGCGTCCATCAAACACTAGCACGAAGATTTTTCGTAAATTATCAAAATGGTAAATGTACAGTGCAGTGCGTGGGGATAAACAAATCGGTAAAATTCTCTGATATTGCCGGGATCCTTAAGCTTGAAAATCCTGAAGAGTATAACGGACACTGTTTAGAAGGTCCTCCGCAACTTAATTGGCTAATTCTTCTAAGACAGACATTACAGACCTAAAACGGCACGGAGGATGGAAATCTTCTTTCTCTTGCAGAAAGTTATATAGATGAATCAATAACACATAAAATGGAAATTGCTAATAAAATTTTAACAAATTATATTTCGAAAAATAATATCATACAGCTAGAGCTACTACTTATTACAAATTGTACTTTTAATATAAATTATTATAAATAACATTGTAATATAGTTAAAAGTCCTAGTTTCCATAACATTATTCATTAATATTAATGTTTAATAAATTTTTTAATTTTATCTTTTCACTTGCATTTTATTTAAAACATATTTTTTGTGTCATTAACCTTAGTACGCTCGTAGAAAAAATATAGTTTTTAACACTTGCGGAAAAAAAGTGTTCTCTGTTGTTGTGACTGTTTTGTATAAGTTTAAATTTACATACTGTGCCCCTATTTGGGTTAATTTATTTTAGGAAACCTTGCCATAAGTCTAAAAATATATCAAAATTTTTAATAGAGTCAACTATATCTTATTTGGCATAAAATAGTATTTGATGAATATTTAATTACTGCGTAGGTAATAACATCATAAAAGTTTAAGATTTTTTGTAATTTTTTCAAAACTAAGTTTTTTTCAGTTAAGTAACTTTTTATCTGGGTGGCGATCAACGACTGTATACTAAAGGACTGCTCAGTTCCATTTAACGTGCGTTGGAAAATTTAGGAGAAGCGGGCAGCGGCTGTGACGTCACCACCGGTGACAAATAATGCTGGGTGACTCGACGTTTATCGATGTTTTGTTACCGATGTTCGATATTTTTAACATTGATGTTAGATGATACTAACATCGATAAAGAAATCGATATTTATTTTTCAATGTTTAATATTAAAAAAAAGTTTTAAACCTAATTTTTTTAGTTCCAAAAATTAAATATTAATTTTTTGAGTGATAGGAAATCAACATCGATGTTTTGTGTCGATATTCCAGCACTAGCCAGCACCGGTGGTGACGTCAGAGCGAGTTTGACCTTGGCAGACAAATTCGGCAAACTGAGCAGTCCTTTAGTATTGTTACAGACTTTAAAAATATCTGTTTAGTTAATAGAATTGTAAAAGGTTAGAATTATTTTATTTAGGTTAATAATTTATTAAAAAGAGGTTACCTTAGTTTTTCCCTTTTTCGACGGTCATTGCGGATTATCCTGAGGGCGCTGGAGACATCTATTTAACACTTTTCTGGCATCCTGTAGTAAAAGAATTCTTCCAGCTAATTCTAGACTTTTCCAGACTTTTCCATTCTTTTCCACATTACTATATAAAGCGCGAAGGAAATCTGCACGGGCCAGTTTAGTTTTGTATTCCGTTAGGTTAAATAGTTTTCATTATTACGTTACGTTAAAGAGTTACCATAGAAACGTTTGTAAATCAGATATCCAATAAAAAGGTGTAAAGCCAGGATCCGTGTTTTTATACGGGGTGTCATGGAACATTTGGTGTCAGAAGCGGAACGAGGACCCAAAAGAAAGCCGAAGTAATTAGGGAGAAAATCTGAATGCCTGTTGAGACCAGACAGCGAACAGCAGTTATGGAGGAAATTAGCGCACTAATAAAACAATTAATGGAAAAACAAGATTCTATCAAAGAAGACCTAAAAAACAAAATGAAGACCAGCCATGAAGACCAGCCAAGAAGATCTGAAGAAAGAAATGAAGACCAGCCAAGAATCCATGAAAGAAAATCTAAAGAAGGAAATGAAGACCAGCCAAGAATCCATGAGAGAAGACCTAAAAAGAGAAATGAAAAAAAGTCAAGATGAAATGAAAAGCCAAATTCGAATTTGTCAAGAAGAAACACGACAACAAATAGAGAAAATACAAAAAGACATTAAAAGAAGTCAAGCAGAGATGAAACAAGAGCTGAAAGAAAAGATGGTAAAGATCCGAGAAAACCTAAAAGGATAATTTTATCAAAGCCAAGATGAGATGAGAAAACAAATGTTACTGGAGGTAAAACTTTCCAAAGAAGATGTTAAAGAGGAAATAGAAGAAATACAGCACACCGTACAGTCAGTTGAAAGTCATGTTCAACAAGTCCAAGGCCAAATACAACAGGAATTACAACAATTACAGCGACAAATTCAAAAGATAGCTAGTACAGGCGTTGTCTCAGAAAGTGGTACTGCAACGACTATTATGAAACCACCAACTTTTGATGGCAAGATACCCTGGTTTACGTATCTCCGACAATTTGAAGCTGCTGCCAAACGGTAATAAATGGAGTTCACAAGAGAAGGCACGTGCCCTAGTACTTGCTCTTCGAGGTGAAGCTATGGAGGTTTTAAGAAACGTTCCCGAGGAAAAGCAATGCGATTATGAAACCATTGTGATGTTCCTGGAAACGAGATATGGCGAAACGCACTTGTAGGAAGTTTATAAGGCGCAGCTGCAAGGACGAAGACAAAAGTACAATGAAAGCCTTCAGGAGTATGAAGCTGATATTGTACGACTAATAAATCTGACATATCCAGCCTATCCAGAAGAAATTAAACAAGAACTAGCAGTAGGTAGTTTCATTGAAGGCTTACGTGATCCGGATATGAACCAGGCGTTAAGAATGGCCAGACTTAAGAAAATATCTGAAGCTCTTGCCTATGCACTTCAATTTGAAACAGCTAAACAAACATCCAGGAATCAGGCAAGACTTCGAAGAATGAACTTTGTATCAGAAGAAGGTAATTCTGACAACGATTTGACAAGAGTTTTAAGTGAGTTACAAGAAATCATACGTAAAAAGCAAACAGACGGAGACAACAGTATGACTTTTCGACGAAGAAACGGCATGCTTTGCTGGAAGTGTGGCAAAGAGGGGCATGTCCAAAGAAATTGTACCTGATCAATTGCTTCTGCAAGTAGGCCAGAAAATTTTCAAGGTCGAAAGCTGACAAGGTGCTTACAACCATCAACATCAATAATAAAAGTATCCCGGCTGCAAAACAACGGCTCCAGCTTGGTAGTACCTGGAAATGTATGCGGTCGGGAATGTGAAATGGTACTAGATACTGGTTCCACACATACTATCGTAAGGCCAAACATCGTAGCCCAGTGCAAAATATTCCGTCCAGAGGAAAATTATATTTTGGAATCTGCTAATGGAGAAGTCATACCAATTAAAGGAATACATGAAGCCAGAATAACCTTGGGGACGACAACCTTTATACACGTTGTGTTTGTTGCTGACATAATGGATGAAGTTATCCTTGGCCTTGACATTATGGAACATCAGAAGTTTGTACTTGACCTTCCACAACGAATACTGCGAACTAATAATGAAGAGATTGTAATGAGACCCCTACGGAATAATGAAGCATCCATTCGAGAAGTTGTACTTACAAAAGATGTCATACTACCCCCAAATTCAGAAGTCATTATCCAAGCAAGGTGTGAAGAATCAGAAGAAGGTGAAATCCTATTAGTCGAACCAATTGAAAATAGTCCACTATACGCTAAAGGAATTCTACCCGCAAGAACGCAAAACAAAAGAAATACGGTATTTGTCAGAATGATGAACCTAAAGGACTACTCTCAACAAGTCAAAGAGGGTGACAAAATTGGTACCTATCAACCTGCTAATATGATAGTTACCAATACCTTTGCTAAACCTGTAGAAGTTGCCTGAAGTAAACTACCTGATGCTCTGCAAGACCTGGTGATTTCATCAAAAGCCCTGCTAAATCCAGTGCAGATTACTAAGCTGGAAGACCTTTTAAGAAGAAATCAAGACGTTTTCTCTCTCTCTGAAAAGGATTTGGGAAAAACCAGCATAGTTCAACATCGAATAAATACGGGTGATGCAGCACCGATAAGGCAACCACCACGACGAATTTCTTTGGCTAAAAGAGACGAAGTTGAGAAGTTAATTGGGGACATGCAAAACCAAGGCATTATAGAACCATCCCAGAGTCCATGGTCTTCTCCAGTAGTCCTGGTTAAGAAAAAAGATGGTTCTACCAGATTTTGTGTTGGCTTCAGAAGACTTAATGACGTCACGAAGAAGGACAGTTTTCCATTACCAAGAGTAGACGATACTCTAGACACGCTGACTGGTTCAAAATGGTTTTCGACTTTAGACCTGAAAAGTGGCTATTGGCAAGTAGTACTGCATCCTGAAGATAAGGAAAAATCTGCCTTTTCGACCGGAACCGGACTGTGACAGTTTAATGTTATGCCATTTGGTCTGTGCAATGCCCCTGCTACCTTTGAACGATTGATGGAGTTAACATTGCGGGGACTAACTTGGAAAACATGCTTAGTATACCTAGATGACATTATTACTCTTGGAAAAACATTTGAAGACCACCTTAGAAATGTCGAAGAGGTTTTTCAGAAGCTAAGATCTGCCCAGCTGAAGCTTAGTCCAAAGAAATGTCACCTTTTCCAGAAAGAAGTTAAATACCTTGGGCACATAATAATTGAAGAAGGAGTGAAAACAGATCCAGAGAAGACGGAAGAGTAGGTATTGGGACACTTCTGGCAGTTTCAAGGTCACACATACTGCGCATGCTCGGTTGCGGCGTTGCCACGTGACGGTTGCTAGGCGGGGCTTTGTCATTATTTAGGAATCTTGGGCTAGCTATATTTTAAGGTATTGCGCATGCGTGTCACCTGTCACCTGTCAACTGTCACCTGTCAGCTGTCAAATGTCAAATATTTAGGAATCTTAGGTTAACTATAAGGTATTACGTCACATGTGGGGCCCCCCACGCTTAAACACCAGGCCTGGGGCTTAGGCGTGGGGCACTAACCATCTGTAGAAATCTTAACCTAACTATATATTTATATCACCTGTCAAAGCCACGTTGTGACGTCATCACCATTTTGAAAATAAATAAAAAACCTAGCAGGATTCGAACAAGGTATAAGGTCCGTGAGGTAGCATCTCGTTCCAGCGCCTAACCCATTCGGCCACGAAGGTATATTAAAAAGTAGTAGGGATAGATCAGGCATTGACGTGCAGCCCAATCCGGCTAAGGCAAATTCCACATTATGCTAATTTCTCTGACGTAATTAAATATTTAGGAATCTTGTGCGACGTATTATTTAGGGCGTGGCTAATACTATCTGATACCTGCCAACTGTCACCTGTCACCTGTCAAATAAGACCTGTCACCTGTCATATCTCGCAAACCACGTGACTTAGAAAAGTTTACTTACGTAGGCTAGACCTATCTTAGGGTCTTACGCAGGCGCTAAAAAAATGGCGGCGGCCAACTGTCAACTGTCACCTGTCACCTGTCATATCTCGCAAACCACGTGACTTAGAAAAATTTGCTTACGTAGGCTAGACCTATCTTGGGGTCTTACGCATGCGCTAAAAATGGCGGCTACACCTGTCACTGTCACCGGTCACCTGTCATATCTGCAAACACGTGACTTAGAAAAATTTGCTTACGTAGACTGGTTCTAATTTAGGTCATACGCATGGCTAAAACTACTATTTAGAGCACTGTGCATGTGTTAAAAAATGGCGGCTGCCAGCTGTCAAACGGCCAAACCTAACAGCCAATCCAGCCCTGGGGCTTAAGCGTGGAGCGCAGAGCCTTATATTCAGCTCGTATAATTTAAACCATAATTTTGGAATAATAAAACACATTGTATATATTAAATTAATTTATTTAAACCACATATACAGGGTGAATTAAAAATAGGCTACATTTAATTTGCTACTAACATTACATAAAATTACAATACTACATTCTACTAACTATACTTAACCTAAAATTACAAAGATGTATCTATATACCAAACCTATGAAATAGGATATTTAATTACAAACTCAACAAATATTTTAGTATGTGATTTAAGTTTATCTCCTAAAAACGTAATTTTATCATCAAATTTTAACTCTTGCTGCAGTAAATCGCTTGGTACTTTATATTCTTTTTTGTTAATAAAAGTTTTTACAGGTGAGTCAATGTTAACATATTCAATTATTCCAATCTTAATAGGAAACATATAATAGTCAAATTTTAAACCATTTATAAAAAGATACCTTGATGAACCCTTTTCGCAAGTCAACATTATATTCATGTAACCATACAAAGTCTTTTCAGGAATATCTTTCAAATCATTTTCTCTTTTAAGCTTTTTTGCTAGATGATAGGGATGTGTTAAATTACGTCCGAATTTGTCGAGAGTCATCGTGCTAATGATACTGCGTCACTATGTCTAATCATTGTACGTCAGACATATAACAAGTGGCAGCCGCCATTTTTTTCTATAAAGTCCTTTTGTATTATTTTTATTATGTTTACAACTATTTAACATTTATTTTTAATAGAGAAGGAGGAAGGAAGACAAGATAACACCTTAAAGAGAGAGAGAGAGAGGCACAAACCACAACTAACCACGATGACGTCAAAGAACAGATGTCCGCTGTCCGCTGTCCGCCGAGATAAAAGGTTACCCACCTCAAGGTCACCGGACATTGATAAGCCTCATTTACATATCTAAAGCGTATCTGATATGAATAAATTATAATCCACTTCAACTAACCAATCACAAGACAGTTGCCAGAAGCCTCGATGACGTCATACGAAACAATTGCGTAATATTGTGCAATATTATGTAAATGGTACTACTTTGCACGGTTGGTGTATGCTGTTATTTAAAAAACAGTGCTGTTATTTAAAAATACAGGGCTGTTATTTAAAAATACAGGGCTGTTATTTGGAAAAACGGGGCTGTTATTTAAAATACAGGGCTGTTATTTAAAAAACAGTGCTGTTATTTAAAAAACAGTGGTGTTATTTAAAAATACAGGGCTGTTATTTGAAAATACGGGCTGTTATTTGGAAAAACAGGGCTGTTATTTGGAAAAACAGGGCTGTTATTTGAAAAACAGGGCTGTTATTTGGAAATACAGTGCTGTTATTTAAAAAACAGTGCTGTTATTTGAAAATACAGGGCTGTTATTTGGAAATACAGTGCCGTTATTTGAAAAAACGGTACCGTTATTTAAAAACGGTGCCGTTATTTGAAAATACAGTGCCGTTATTAGAAAAACGGTGCCGTTATTTGGAAAAACAGGGCTGTTATTTGAAAATACAGGGCTGTTATTTAAAATACTGTTATTTGGAAAAACAGTGCTGTTATTTGGAAATAAGCGAATAAACTTCTAATTTTCCATTGCATTTATTTTATGAAAATTAATACTCGTAATATTCTGTGAGTTGAAAGCGCATTTATGGTAGAGAGATAAAAATTTTGTATGATTGCATCTTGTTTATTTATTTTCAAAATATACAGTTAAACAAAGCCCTTCTGACCTCATACCTATAAATGCTGATGGCTAAGTCGTAATAATGTAATAAACTTACTAAATGATTGTTTCAAACAATTAGTGAAACATCTATTCCGTAACTCCTGTATTACATGTTTACCGTTAAAATTCTAATTCTAATGATTTGTCTAACTATTTATTGAAACGTATACTTCCTTAAATTAAACTACTAATGATTTACTTAAAAGAATATTTAAAGCTATAGTTTGTACTTTAATCTTAGTTAAAACGCTGTATAAGTTAAGTTGTTAAATTGTATAAATGTTTTTAATTAAGGCTTAGCTATTAGAACCGAAAGTCTATAATTTGATAGAGGGTGGAGAAAAATTAGAATTTATTTAAAAACGAATTATTTCAATCGTATGATAAATAAAAAAGAAGTTATACGTAGTGACGCCAAAAGGGCTTTATGCCAATATTAAATTTGGACCATGTATGTTTTAACATCTTGAGTTAGAATAAAAAAGAATTATTTAAATCTGTTGATAAATAAAAAAGTTATACATAGTGTTGCCAAAAAGGCTTTATGCTTATATTAAATTTAAACATCAAATATGTATGTTTTAACATCCTGAATTAGAATAAAAACAATTATCTAAATCTGTTAATAAGAAAAAAGTTATATATATATAGTGTTGCCAAAAAGGCTTTAAGATAATATTAAATTTAAACATCAAATATGTATGTTTTAACATACTGAATTAGAATAAAATATTTCAATCGAATATTAAATAAAAAAGATATACATAGTGTTACCAAAAGGGCTTTATGGTAATATTAAATTTAAACGACAAATACGTATGTTTTAACATCCTGAATTGGAATAAAAAAGATTTTTTAGTGTATTTGCCTCATAATTTACACACTTTTAAATGTATTAGTTGCTAATTTTTAGCTCCTGTTATTTGTTAGACTTAAAACCCAGATATAAAATATTTCTATCAATTCGATTTGTATAATTTTTAACCTGGTTGTGTATTATGGGTTAAGAAACATATTTAATATAAAATTTCTAGGGGTAGCAACCTTATTTTTAAGATATTAACCGAGCGCTATGAGCTTGTTTGAGTGAGCCTAATTTTATTTGATATTATACCGCTGATTACCCGGTAACTTGAATGCGTTTTTAATTATTATTTTAGATATGGTAGCCGCTATTTTTTGCATTCGGTGGCTCTGTTTTTAATTAATATATAAGTTGATTTTATCCTACGTTAGGCTTAAACCATAGATATATGTGTATGGGATTGCAAACTTTTATTTCATCATCGAGGTTTTAAGTAGACCTATCCTTTATGTTTGATGTTACGTATACGGAATAATTCGGCAACGCCATATTTATTAATAATCAAGTGCATAAGGTTTGCTTATTAAACAACGGTTCTATATTTAACTACCGTCATCATCTGGGTATTACTTATATATTAGGAATAATTCACCATATTTTCCGAGCCCCCACGCCCAAGACACAGGTCTATGCTTAAGAGCAGGGCCCTACATGCTGATTAAACACAGGGCCCCACATGTTAGGTTGACATTTGACAGCTGACAGCCATTTTTTAACACATGCACGGTGCTCTAAAGATAGTAGCCTAAGATTCCTAATTATGTCTTCACTATACACAATTTAACCGATACTATTTAATATACCTTCGTGGCCGAATGGGTTAGGCGCTGGAACCAGAAGCAATAGGACGAGGCGCTAGTTGGTTCGAATCCTGCTAGGATTTTTATTTATTTTCAAAATGGTGATGACGTCACAACGTGGCTTTGACAGGTGACATAAATATATAATTAGGTTAAGATTCCTACAGATGGTGTAGTGCCCCACGCCTAAGCCCCAGGCCTGGTGTTTAAGCGTGGGGGGCCCCCTCATGTGACGTAATACCTTATAGTTAACCTAAGATTCCTAAATATACAGATGGCGCTGAGGCTTCTACTCTTAAGACGTGTTACGTTGGGGCCCTCGCGTATGACGTAATACCTTAAAATATAGTTAACCCAAGATTCCTAAATATTTGACATTTGACAGGTGACAGGTGACAGGTGACAGGTGACATTTGACAGATGACACGCATGCGCAATACCTTAAAATATAGCTAGCCCAAGATTCCTAAGTAGATGACAAAGCCCCGCCTAGCAACCGTCACGTGGCAACGCCGCACCTAGCAACCGAGCATGCGCAGTATGTGTGACCTTGAAACTGCCAGAAGTGTCCCAATACCTACTCGGAAGCCATCCAAAACTGGCCTACACCCAAAAACAAGCATGAAGTTAGAAGTTTTCTGGGACTGTGCACTTACTACAGAAGATTTATACATGGATTTGCTGACATTGCGATACCATTACATCGACTTACCGAGAATAACAAAAGTTATGGCTGGACCACAGATTGTGAAGCAGCCTTTATACAACTGAAGAAAGCCCTTTGCAATCCTCCAGTGTTGTCATATCCACAACCAAATCAAACATTTATTGTGGACACTGATGCAAGCAATTCTTCTATTGGTGGAATTTTGTCACAGGTACAGGATGGCCAAGAAAAAGTGATAGCGTATTTCAGCAAAGTCCTTTCTAAACCTGAGCGAAATTATTGTGTGACTAGAAAAGAACTTTTAGCTATCGTCAAATCCCTGGAGCCCTTCCATAAGTACCTTTATGGCCAGAAATTTCACCTGAGGACAGACCATGCATCACTCAAATGGTTGCTTCAATTCAAGAATCCTGAAGGCCAGTTAGCAAGATGGTTGCAACGTGTTCAAGAATACGATTTTAAAATTGAACATCGAAGAGGATTGAACCATAAAAATGCTGACGCTCTATCAAGAAGACCTTGTCCCGAAGATTGTAAACATTGCAGTAGACGTGAAGAGCAAGAAGATCCCGATGAATTCCACTGCCGAAGAAGTGCTCTCAAGAATGGGACCCTAAAATCCTCGCAAAAGAACAACGAGGGGATCCTGATCTTGGAGATATCGTGAAATTTGAGACAGAAAATTCAGCACGACCCCCATATCAGAAAATAGCTTCTAAGTCTTCGAGATATAAAGGGTACTGGGCCATATGGGACTCTTTAGCAATGAAAGATGGACTTTTAAAAAGAGTCTGGGAAAGTTCTGACAGCAAAAGTAATCTCTATCAAACAGTACTACCAACCAAAAGGATTCCTGAAGTATTGCAAGCCCTGCACAATGGTACAGGTGGTGGCCATTTCGGAGTTATGAAGACTCTTGAAAAGGTTCGAGAAAGGTTTTACTGGCTGGGAAGTCGTGCCGATGTCAAAGACTGGTGCAGAATGTGTAAGGACTGCACCTCCAGCAAGGGACCTAAGACACGAAGCCATGGCAAGATGAAGCAATACAATGTGGGAGCACCTTTTGAAAGAATTGCCATAGACATAGCATGACCATTTCCAATAAGTAAATCTGGAAATCGCTATATTCTGGTAGCAATGGATTACTTCAGCAAATGGCCGGAAGTCTACGCAATACCAAATCAAGAAGCTACCACTATTGTCGACGTATTATTTCAACAATGGATTTGCCAATATGGAGTTCCAAGAGAAATACATACTGATCAAGGTAGAAACTTTGAATCTGATCTCTTCAAGAACCTCTGTAATCTCCTGGGAATCCATAAAACCAGAACCACACCCCGTCATCCCCAGTCAGATGGAATGGTCGAAAGATTTAACAGAACTCTTGATAACTACCTGAAAATTAAAGTAAATGACCAACAAAGTAACTGGGACAACTGTATACAGCCGTTTTTACTGGCCTATCGCTCCGCAGTTCACGAAACCACTGGAACCTCACCTGCAAAAGTCATTTTTGGAGCGGAGTTATGCCTTCCAGTTGACTTACTTACTGGACGACCTTCTACCAATGAAAAAACAGCAGAAGATAACGAAGGGGTTCGCAATAAGCTACAAAAAGAAAGTGACCGTATGAAGTCCCGCTACGACTTAAAAGCTAATCATCAGGGATTTTATGGCGATGAAAAAGTTTGGTTATATAATCCAAAAAGAATCAAGGGGCGTTCACCGAAACTGCAGAAGTCATGGGAAGGACCATATAAAGTAGTGACCCGGCTTAATGATCTGGTGTACCGAATTCAGAAGGGCCCACAGGCAAAGATGAAAGTTGTACATCTGGATCGGCTGTACCGCTATCAAGATCGAGAAGATACTTGATCGAGACGATCAAAACTTGGGAGGGGGCAATGTTACAGACTTTAAAAATATCTGTTTAGTTAATAGAATTGTAAAAGGTTAGAATTATTTTATTTAGGTTAATGATTTATTAAAAATAGGTTACCTTAGTTTTTCCCTTTTTCGACCGTCATTGCGGATTATCCTGAGGGCGCTGGAGACATCTATTTAACACTTTTCTGGCATCCTGAAGTAAAAGAATTCTTCCAGCTAATTCTAGACTTTTCCAGACTTTTCCATTCTTTTCCACATTACTATATAAAGCGCGAAGGAAATCTGCACGGGCCAGTTTAGTTTTGTATTCCGACGAGTTAAGAAGTTGACAGACAGTTAAAGGTTAAATAGTTGTCATTATTACGTTACTTTAAAGAGTTACCATAGAAACGTTTGTAAATCAGATATCCAATAAAAAGGTGTAAAACCAGGATCCGTGTTTTTATACGGGGTGTCACGGAACAGTATATAGTCGTTGGGTGGCGATCTACATTTGCAATTGTCAGAAAACACTATCAATACCGCTCTGATCTTAAACATCATGACTAATACAATGCAATTAGGCTGGCATTTTAACAGGCTAGGGTAGCTAGATCGTCTCTACACTTTTGCTGTTCATAATGTAAATAAAACATTTTTACACTATTACACATGAAATTCTTCAGAACATCCGTAATTGTCTTGAAGTGATGAAATAAGAGGTTACTAAGTTATATAGTCAAGTTTTTAATGCATTTTTTTCTTATGACGTTTGTAAGGTTACCACTAGATTTTAAAAATATGATTTTGGTCGTAATTTTATAACATTATTTGTATTTTAAAGGTTTTCAATTTAAAAATAAAGTTGTAGCAACATTACGTATTGGATCTAAAAAAAAGGAAAACGCAAATTGTCCTTAATAAGAAAAATCAACGTTGATTCTATTTTTTCTAAAAAGAAGAATAACGCAACTATAAAGGTTTAAACAAAATTAAAAAAAAAAAAATTGTGGTACTGATACTTTAGATCTATAAATACCCCTGATTAAATTAAATGACCAATTACCAATTACAAATGCAATAAAATAATTTAGTTTATAAATTTTAATTGGCAATCTAATAAGAAAGTCCAATATGATAGTTTAATGATTCTAACCTTTGATTGTTTGATTTTTTATTCACATAAATAAATGGTTTCTGATAAAGAACTTACATTCTCCGAAATCCTTACAATTGAAGCCATAAAGCTATTAGGCACACTTGACTTTCCCGCTGCCGTTGGTGTTTGCACTGGCAAGTTACTGCCAATTTATAAACTTTCGTTATCTTTGCCGTGTGGCTGCCGCCTAAAGTCGAACGACACCTGAACTACAAGCGATCTGCAAGTCAACTGAGGCGACGACCTTTATAAATGGTTACAATAAACGCCATAAGTTTATCTTCCAAAGGGGAACATAAATACCAGCGTGGACGAAACGTCAAGCTCATAAATTAACCTTTATGGTGTTTAATACAACCATTCATAAACGGCACTGCCGATGTTCTTCGCCGTTCAGTTGCTGTTTCGTGTTGTTTGAACTTTTCCAAGTTTTTTCTTTGGACGATAATCTTTCGCTGACTTTCGCGATCGACCAATAATTTGAAGTAAATTACTAATAATTGCCCTATATTGAAATTTGGGGTTAAATCTGTAAATAATGTTTATGAAATGCTTACTTTTCTGGAATTGTAATTTTGGTTATTATTTGCCCGTATTATTGAAAGAATAAAAAATAATAATATTTTGAATGTAGGTCTAACGCCCAATCCAAATAAAAAGGATAGTTGGATTACAAAATAATGGCCATAATAGGTTAAAATTTAAATTTCATTTTTCTGGTGTTATGATATACCCTATACCTTCTTATTACCTTGATTTACCTTATATATATTTGATTTTGTCAAGTTATTGTCATTGTCATATTAGTTTCAATTAAGTTAATTAAGGCCTATATCCTCAAAGGTTTCTTTTACTTTTACAATTTAATTAACTTAATAATATCATGGATAAACTACTTCGTCCTAAAAGGCTTGACTTGGATCCCAGTTCACCCTCAGCTGCACAACTTTGGAAGCATTGGCATCGTTCGTTTGACAACTTTCTTGAAGCCGCCGAGGCCAAAGATGATAAAGAAAAGCTGAATTTACTTATAAATTACGTTTGCTCTACGGTTTTTGTGTACATCAATGAGTCAACAAGCTATTAAAATGCTATAAAGGTTTTGGAACAATTGTATGTTAAACCAAACAATGAAATATTCGCCCGACACTCACTTGCGATCCGAAGACAACAACCTGGTGAGTCTATTGATCAATTTTTACAAGTTCTTAAGCAAATGAGCAAAGAATGTAATTTTAAAGCTGTCTCTGCGGATCAAAACAGAGATGATTTCATTAGAGATTCTTTTATCACTGGCTTGAGCTCTTCAAAAATTAGACAACGTCTACTAGAAAATATAACCCTTAGTTTAGATAAGGCTTTTGAAAAGGCTGGGTCTGTTGAAATGGCAATATATCAGTCAGAATCTTATTATTCCCATTTTAATGACACTGCCGCATCAGCAAGA
Organism: Listronotus oregonensis; assembly: GCA_019359885.1. NCBI lineage: Eukaryota > Metazoa > Arthropoda > Insecta > Coleoptera > Curculionidae > Listronotus > Listronotus oregonensis. The sequence continues at coordinate 91,659 of JAHBCN010003653.1, read as the reverse complement.
GTGGATCCAAAAGAAAGTGCCCAGATTAATGATCCTAAATGTTCAACTACCGCTGCTGTATCCCCAAAATGCTATTTTTGTGGAAATGATAGGCATATACGAACTGTCTGTCCCGCTCGAAATTCGATTTGTCACAACTGCAACAAAATGGGTCATTTCTCGAAGGTGTGCCAGTCTCGTAAATACCCAAAACCAACAAAACATGCATCAGCTTTACTTGCAACTATCTCTGCCGCATCTCCTAAATGCTTCTCAAACGCCATACTTCAAGTCGAAGTCGATACGGGAAGCTCAGACAGTTATTTATGTTATAAAATAGCCAAGGACAGAAAATTTCAAATATTTCTTTCCAATGCATGTGTATCTATGGCTTCTACATCTTTTAAGTCTCAAGTTTTAGGATATTGTATTGTAGATTTACATATACAGTCAAAGTTTTACAAAAATATTAAGTTATTGGTGCTAGAAGAGCTATGCGCAGATATGATTATTGGTCACAATGTAATCAGTCAACATTCTGGATTGGAGGTCAGGTTTGGTGGTAAAAGGTCACCTTTAACAATTTGTAGCCTAGCAATGGCCAACATAGAACCTGTTTCGTTGTTTTTGAACCTTACCGCAAATTGTAAGCCAATCGCAGTCAAATCACGTCGGTATACAGCTGCAAACTCGAAGTTTATAGAACAAGAAATTCACAAGCTATTAAAGGAGAAGATTATTGAATTGAGTGACTCTCCATGGCGCTCACAGGCCTTAGTAACTAACAGCGAAAATCATAAGAAGCGAATGGTGATTGACTATTCACAGACAATTAATAAATTCCTACTTCTGGATGCATATCCACTTCCTAGAATAGAACATATTGTTCATCGAGTCGCTCAGTATGAAGGATTTTCGTAGTGCTTACCATCAGATTCCTATTAGGGAAAATGAAAATAAATTTACTGCTTTTGAAGCTTGTGGCAGACTTTATCAGTTTAGAAGAATTCCATTTGGGGTCACTAATGGTGTCGCATCTTTCCAACGAACAGTTGAGAATATTATTAGAAACGAAGGTTTGCAAGACACATTTGCATATTTGGACGATGTTACGATTTGTGGGATAAATCAGTCGCATCATGATAAAAATTTGAAACTCTTTATGGATACCGTCACAAAATATAACTTAACTCTAAACCAAGAAAATGTATCATTTCTTCAAACGTTATAAATCTCCTTGGGTATACTATTACTAAGAAAATAATCCGACCAGACCCTGACGATTACGACCACTTTTGGAACTACCATGTCCAAATAATGTAAGTTCTCTCCGCCGAGAAAATCCAACCACTAGTTCACTGTAAGAATTTTCCATTGTCTGAAGAGGCTATTCTGGCTTTTAAAAATTTGAAAGAAGATATAGCCATTGCTGTAGTCTCATCAATTGACGATCACGCCATGTTCACAGTAGAAAAGATGCTTCAGAGATCGCCATTGGTGCGCAACCTTCTCAGCTTGGAAAAAATGGAGACATTTTTTTGTAACAAAACATTTCAGACTCATAACTGATCAAAGATCTGTGGCATTTATGTTCGACACTAAAAGGAGTTATCATGTTACCATAATGACATCATTTATAGACCTGGAAATAAAAACAATGTAGCTGATACCCTGCCGAGGATTTGTTCAGCAACACAGAACATCAAAGCTCTTTATGAACATCATGATGACCTATGCCATCCTGGAGTTACTCGGCTTTATCATTGGGTCCGTTGTAAAAATTTACCATTTTCTATTGAAAATGTTCGAAAAGTAACAGGATCATGTCCTGTATGCGCAATATTAGCCAAAATTTCACAAGAATCAAGGTGTTATCATAAAATCGACATCACCTTTTGAAAGACTGAATATTGACTTTAAAGGTTCAGTCCCATCTTTAATAAATAATCACTACCTTTTCACTGTTAATGATGAATTTTTAAGATTTCCGTTTGCATTTCCATGTTCTGACATGACTTAGCAACTGTAATAAAATGTCTAGGTCAGCTATTTGCAATTTTTGGCATGCCATCATACATACACTCTGACCGGGGAACGTTACTTATCTCTCAAAAGTCATTTTTAGATTCTCATGGTATAGCAACTAGTCGCACAACAGCATACAATCCGCAAGAAAACGGTCAGTGTGAAAGATACAATGGTATCATATGGAAAACAATCCAGCTTGCTTTGAAATCTAAGAACCTCAAAATAACTCAGTGGGAACTAGTTTTACAAGATGCTCTTTATTCTATAAGATCTTTGTTGTGTACTGCTACCAACTGCACCCCTCACGAAAGAATGTTCAACCACTCGCGTCGATCTACCAATGGCTGTTCAATAACTACTTTTCTACAGAAGAAACGTTAGAAATAGCAAATATGAACCTTTCGTAAAAGAGGTTGAGTTATTACAGTCTAATTCCGACTATGCTCACGTACGTCTGCCAAATGGAACGGAGACTACAGTCTCTACGCGACATTTAGCCCCGCGTGGAGATATGGCATTGAGTCAAAACTCCCTTGACTATGAAAATCCTCCTCCTTCCTCTACAAACACCCAGATTAAAGAAATAGGTGATACCATTGGCCTGCAGGAAGCAACCAGTAAAGGTGCAAACTCGCCAGACAATCGTTCTGATTCAGAAATTCAACCTGTTCAGATGACACAACAAAACCCAAATCAGGTTCCACCTGGTGGGACTTTCTATGATGACCAAATTCAAAATGAAGGTGAAACTTAATGACAATTTATCTGTTGACCGTCCGAGACGCAATCGACAATGTCCAACGTGACTATGTTACAAGGTAGAGGGGAAGAATGTTATGATATACCCTATACCTTTTTATATATTACCTTATATATATATATATATATATATATATATATATATATATATATATATATATATATATATATATATATATATATATATATATATATATATATATATATATATATATATATATATATATATATATATATATATATATATATATATATATATATATATATATATATATATATATATTTGTTTTGTCAAGTCATTGTCATTGTCATATTAGTTTCAATTAAGTTAATTAAAGCCTATATCCTCAAAAGTTTTTTTTACTTTTACATATGGGATTAATATTTTACCAAAAAGAGATTATTTGTCATTTCTCTAAATTATAGAAAACGTGTATCAAAAGTATTTCTTAAAAAAATTATTTATTTAAAATTTTATAGAGTGTTAGGCACAATATAAAAAAAGTTGAGTAAAATATAAAAATATATGACGTTGTAACTTTAAAATTGTAAAGAATAATTAGTAAATTCAATTTTTTTCTTACTTCCTATCCTTAACCTTATAACAAAAGTCTATTATGTTATTGTTCTACAAGTATTTGCATTTTGTTACTAACAAAATGCACTAAATTTTGTTCAAAATAAAAAGCAAATATTTTTAAGGTTTAGCTTACATGTTAAGACTATGGCCAATGCCAAAAGCAAAAAAAATCAAGTCTTTTTAGGAATGAACATATTTATCCTTACAGAAAATGGTGTCATAGGGGTTTTGTTTTTGAAAGTATTACTTTCATTTCCATTTTAAATTTTATAAAGTTAACCAAATTAAGGATTTTATTATGTAAAATGTGATACAATTTAATTGTTTTATAAATTTGACGCACAAGGTTATTCATTTTAAAGTAAACAGGGCTTTATTTTTGAACTTCCCTGTACCTTTTTAAAAAACGAATATAGCCATTTCGTGTATTTTTTTCCGTAGAATTCAATAATCTATTAAAAAAACATTTGAAACAAAAACAAAAAAGTTACAACACGAATGACATATTTTTTAAATGGAATACACCGTATATTTTTATATCAATAGATAGAGATTTTCTCAAGGAATTTGGTGATATAGGAATTGCTGGGTTTATTTTCTGCGTTTTTTCTGCAGTTGTCTAAAAACTGCATGATAATATAAGAATAGTTTCCCCTGAAAAAACCTGGCTGCCACAGATCACAGGTGCTTATTTGTCAAAGTCAAGAATTTTAAAATACGTTTATTACTTTTTGGAGTAGTTTTATAATTAGGTTTTTATTAGAAGAACGGCTTCAAATTATATTATATGCTTAAAATGATATGATATATCTATTTCTAAACCAAGCAGCAAAATTACAATAAACGGAAAAAAATAAAATATAATACGAGGTAAAATATGGTGGTAATAAGAACACTTTAACAAAAAATTATAATATAACTAATAATTTAAATGTTCTATATGACCCCCGTTATTTTCGAAATATGATCTATAACCCCTTTTTAGCCTTTCTAAGCTCGCCGATATTATTTGAGGTTCTTGGTTAAGATGATTAATTTCATTTACATTTTTTTCTCTCATTTCTTCCGTGTTTGTGTTCCCATTTTGGTAAACGACATTCTTCAAATGACCCCATAGAAACGTGTCCAAAATTGTAATATCTGGACTATTAGGTAACCACCTAATAGTGCCATAACGTCCAATCCACTGATTGTATCGGCGATGGAGATACTGCACAACTTGACGAACGCATGGGGCGGTGCTCCGTCTTGTTGCCAAATTATCTTGCGATACGTTTCGAGTGGCAACTCTTCTAAAATGTCCTCAATATCGTTTTCAAGAGGATTGAGATATTTTTCTCCAATTAAGGATCCCTCATATAATATTGGCCCGACAATAATTTTATTGTTAAGCACACCACACCAGATATGAAGAGAAGACCCCCCTTGGTATTTAATCTCTTAAAATTTCCTGGATTTTTTCTTGCCCAGCTGTGCGTATTGCGTCGGTTAAACATTCCCGATGTAGTGAACGTAGCTTCATCCGTCCAAAGAATCGTTTGAAACAGGGTAGGATCGTTATCTTCTTCATGGATTAAAATTTGGGAAACAAATTGAAAGCGAAGTTCCTTTTGTTCACGTGTTAAATGCTGCACTGAAAAAACGTGATATGAAAGATTTTTAAAATATTTCAGTGTTCTCTGAACCGTCGCATAGGTTATTCTTCTTCTTGCAGGGCCATACCTCAAGTCTCTAACTTCGTCAGTAATTGACTTCATGGGATACAAAGTAAAATAATTTAGAATAGCTCGATCCCAGTTTTAGAATACGTTTTTACTGATATATTTCGGTGGAAATTTGCAACATATCTTCGTTGTGTTTCCCAGGCGTTTTCTCCTCATTTATAATAGAGAGTTATAATTTAATCCGTTCTTCTGATGAAAACCTCATTATAAAACTACTCCAACTGACTTTGACAAATATGCACCTTTGACCTGTGGCAGCCAGGTTTTAGACAATTGCAGCAGAACCGCGGGAAATTCTACGGAAAAAAATACACGAAAGGGCTATATTCGTTTTTTAAAAAAGTACAGGGAAGTTAAAAAGAAAGCCCTGTTTTCTTTAAATTTAATAACCTATACGTATATTATACGTTTCATATTTTTATACTGTTCCTTTTGACAAATGTTTCCGATAATGGTTAAATTACTGAAAGCGCTTCGCAAAGATTTTAGGCAAATAAAATTTTGCACAGAATACACAGCTTTTTAATTTGATTTCCTTATCATATTTTCTTTTAAATACGTATCCATACAACCCGCGTTTAAAGTTAACTAACAAATATATTTTAAAACTTTTGTTATGTTCATACATGTAACGCTTTTAAATTTTCGTACAAACAGCAACAAAATTTAACTTTTATGTTCATGAACGGAAATTATAGATAACTCCAGTCATAGTTGCAAGTAGCGAGAGGTCGTTTTCAAAACTAAAAATAATAAAAAGCTATCTAAGAAACTTGATGTCTAGTACTAGACTATGTGATCTTAGTATAATTAGTATTGAACAGAGATCTCGATGTTTATATTTAGATTTTTTAGAATTAAAGATTTGGGATTAAATGAAAACAATATTTATACACCAAACGATCACATTCTTATATCCCTTGATGTGGTTTCACTGTATACAAATTAACCAATTAAACGTTTCTATAGAATAATAATTACTTTAAAAAATGGAACAAAATTAAAACTTATTTAGACCAATGGACGAATGTTTAGAAGCTATTGAGTTAGCTTTAAAACCTACAGAAGGATGTGCATCTATATCCACTGTCAAATCACAAATGTTATTAGAAGTCCTGAAAATAAAGCTATTGTAAAACTGGATTTTCATTTTTTTCATGAGATATATTGTTGCCTAACAGAAATTCAAAACAATTAATCTAATTACATTTTTAAATGCTTCAAAACTAAATTTAACAATAAAATTAGAAGTTGACAGTAAAACAAATTTTCTAGCTATGTTAAATGATATTAACACAGAATGGTACAAAAAAAACTGCTCTGGGCAATACATGTAAATTAAAATAATATAAGAAACAATCAGTTAGTATCTTGAATAAGTATCGAAAAGTGTTTAAAAAATATATAATAAACTTATTTTTGGACCAAAATTAGTTAATCAACAGAAAATGTAGGTTTCAAGCTGGATTCAAAAAAAGCGACAGTGGAAATAGCTTTTTAGGTTTCTGTTTTAACGCTAATGGTCTGCCCGTCATGGTATTACAGGTAAATATTTACCGAAGCAGTAATTTATTCTCAAGAGAAATATATGTTAATATTGTATGTATGTTATTTTGTAGAAAAAAGAAGACTGACGTGGGTAACAAAAAAATCAGTTAAAAAACCATAAAACAGCCAAAGAAAGCAAAGAAGCAATTACTGAAGAAAAATAAAAATGAAATAAATTAGATAGTATTTAAAACCTGCTACATAAAATTTACAAATATTTGGTTTTATTAGGGTATAGATATTGGGTTTAAGGAAACTTCATCATTTTCCCGCATAAAAATGACCATTAAATTGGATTTTTTTAAATTAATCTTGGTATTACCCTAAAAATAAATAAAATTATTTATTTTTGTATGTAGCCCACTGCCATTTAAATTTTATTTATTTAGAACAATATTTAATCAATCTGTATAAGTTAAAAAAAAACCTTCATCCCACATTACCTATTTTGCGATATTATGGTTTTTCCCACCAACTTTGCATATATTCTAACGAGATGGTGAATAGGAAAACTCCCTTCCGCTCACATTATTAATTTAAAAAAATAAATAAATAACGAAACCTTGCAGAAAAGGTAAAAGGCCATCGTAACACATCAAAAAACGTATCATTCAATAAGCAAAGTGGCAAACTAATTTTGTATTTAGGTTTAAAAAAAATGTAAAATATAGAATTATGTAAATTTTAGGTACTTTTGTAGCCAACCTTTTAAAATATGGATACAGATTTCCTAAAATGCACTGTAATCGTTACTTAGGAACTTTAGGTACTTACCCGTCAAAATATTATCGTACAATATTAAGAAAAAGCTGTTTAGATTGCCTAGTGTTATAACAAAAGTGACCGAACCAGTACTGTTAAACGAAAATACACATTTTATTTAGTTAAAAGTAAAATAGTTAATATCTATAAATTTTACATACATGCAACTTAACAAAACAATTTATTGTCGTTTAAAATAAGTATTCTATTTATAATATCTTTACACACAAATAATTTTCTTATGGTTAGAGTTTTGTTAAATTTTTATAAGCCATTGAATATATATTAAACACTATAAGGTGCATTTGTATGTAACATTAGGTACGACTCATCCAGAAAGGGTCAATTCATCTTAAGAGTGCATTTACGCTACACCTTAGGGTTCGGGCGAAAGGAACGCGGAGATCGGTGGGCGGAGACTAACAAACCCCCACTACCACAATTTTTGTATAGCCTCATTAAAAATATATTTTATTTAGGTTCTTCCAAATTCGGTGTATCGATGCGATGTTGTTTCCGATTGTAAGCCTACAGGAGATAACGTTTTTTGTAACTATTTTTCACTTAAATGACATAAATTATATACCGTTTTAAAGGTAAGGAAATAATCTATGCCTCTGCTGTAACGGATTTTTAAAATATGAGTCGACTTAAGAGAAAATAGTATCTAAACATAACCGATTTTAGGGTGATTTTCACTCCAGGAAATATTAAAAACTAAATCTAAATTTAAAAAACTATTACAGCTAAAGCCTAGATTTAAGTGTTGGCTTTCATATAGTTTTTAAAAATGATCGATAACTTATACCGTTTTTGAGAAAAACATTATGCCCCGAACCCCAAATTGGATCCAATTTTCACGGCGCGAATGGACTCTGAAGTGGTATAAAAAAATTAATTGATTGCTTGACTCCTTTTAAAAATAATTAAAATCTTCAGTTTGTTTTTCCTATAACTCAAGACTTAAAAAATCATTTTAATTTTTTTTTTACCAAGCAGTTTAGTAAAGCATTTTTCTTTTGAGGCAGACGCCTAATTTTTTAATCGTAAGGATTAAGAATAGTTATTTATGCAACCAGTTAGGAAAAGTTCCATTTTGTGTAACGAGCGCGATTTCTGCCGGCCGAGCGTAGCGAAATGAACTTTTCCTAACGCGTTCCATACAAGATTTAATTTTGAATTAAACTGTTTTTATTACAAGAAAATGAAAAAAATTTGATGTAATAGTTTTCTGAACCTGGAATTTAGTTTGGTTGCTAAGCGTTGTTTAATAGCGGCGTCTTTAGTGACATAGTTAAGTGTCAGAAAGTTTTACATTTCTCAGCCAAAAAATGTCGGAATCTAGTTTGGATGTCAACCAAAAAAAGTCTTATGTACTTACCAAAGAACATTTAGTAATTGTACTAATTGTGTTGTAAACATTTAAAATTAAAACATTTTTTCACTCTCTTGATATTGTGATGGAATAGACTTTTCGCATCTGGTTTTGAAAAGTTTTACTTTTCAACACTAGTGTTGTTTACTACAATACTATCAAGGGATTAAAAATACGGTGGTAACCAGTCTTCAGGTATCTAATAAGTTTCATTATATTGAGAAAAAAAAGATTAAACCTACAGTATAGTTAAGTGAATTAAATTTAATTAAACTTAAACTACGTTTCGAAGCTAATCAAATGTTGCACCTAATGATGTAGTAGATCTAAATAGGAACACTATTAAGACACTCTAATCAAGAAAAAATGTGTACATCATGCATCTATGATAGAATGAAAGACTGTCTCGCAATACCTTTTAAATAAATGATATACAAGTAATTAGTGTATGTGTTAAATACAAAAAATTGTTTGTTTTTTATATTAAATATAGTAAGTGACAAAGAAAGGTAAGCACATAGTATTTATAATATTATTTTAGTAATATTTTAAAGATGTATTTATTTCCAGTCCGGTAAAATATATATCAATGTTCTACCTCGTTTACATTGCCGGTTTTTTAAAACTATTTTTAGACCTGGCCAAATAAACAAATTTTTGCTTAAATTTGTGGTTTAACATTAAAAGAGTTTATAGAAGAAAGCTTTATTTTAATATGCCTCTAGTGCAAAAACTTGGTCACATACGTTAGCTTAGTGACTTTAAAAGGAGCGAATTGTGGGCTAACGTGAGACAGGTGTGTCAATTAGAAAAACCGGGAAAAGAGCAAGTTTATCACTACTTACCACTTTAAGATGTTATCAGGCACGGATCTTAAAAGGCTTAGGAGACAGAGCTAGGGGAACCGGATTCCTAGGGAAACGACAGGGTGTTAAAATCGTCGACTAACACTTTTGGCTCTTAGAAATCGCTTTAATTCGTCTCAGGCTATTGCGAATCCCTGGTTTCAAAAACATAGAATGCTAGTCGGGATGGGTACAGTGTATTGCCGAACAAGAAGTTTGGGCAATAGTGCAGAGGCAGACTTTCTATGTGATTAGAAATGGAACCAGGTGGCCTTTAGTAATAAATCTTGCTTTTGTTGGGGTATGGATGATGGTCAAGAAATTGTAAGAAGGCGACGAAATATGTAATCTACAGTTTGATATTAGAAGACGTGTTTATCACACCGTATGTATAATGGTATGACGTGCCATTGGATATTGTAGCAGAACAACACTAGTCATAATTAAAAGTAGCATGACGGCTCTTCGATAAATCCAGAAAGTAGTGAAACCACTTGTCCACATGTGGCAAGAGTAAATTTTATGAATCAACCCCACATAAACCGCTAACCATGGCCGCCAGGATAGCCTTATCTCTCTGATTGAATATGTGTGGGGCATAATGGATCGCAGATTGCTAAACTTATAGCACGCTCCTCAGATTCTGGCAGTAATTAGAGATAAGCTGGATTAAGAAAGGATGGAATGAAATACCCCAAGAGTATCTAGACCACCCCATTAGATCAATTCCCAGGTTATGTCATTGAAACTATAAAAAATCGAGGATCTTGACAACAATATTAAACTTAATACTAATATTGATTATCCGATATGACTAAACTTTTTTGTTATTCAGTATAATTATCCCACCAAAAATACTTATGTTAAATGAGGGCGAAGTTTCTATTCAAAAATCTCGGCTTCCTAAAGTCCTGAGATCTAAAATAATACTAAATTATTTCCACATATTTGTTTCGCTTTTTTTTGGCTTGGTAAGTTTTTACTGATTTGCCTGTATTAACAATTTTTCATTCATACAGACAGTTACGGTAGCAGAGGAAACGACTGAACATCTAAATACCAACATAGATCGCTTATCTGAATCTGAAGATGAGGAGGATGATTGATAACACCGCACCTAGGCCTCAGTAGGCCCGTTGTAGTTCCTCCTAAAGGGGACTCCTCACTCAGTTCGCCGCCCATCCTACTGATTTGAAGTAGGTGAGAACGTCGCCGAGGGGAATCTCCTTAATGTCGGCTAAGGAAAGCCAATACTCGCCCAGCATGGATCTTCTCTTGGACGAGAGTGCAAGGCAGTCACAAAGGATGGTCTTCACCGTCTCGTCTTCCTGTTCACAACCTCTACTCAGAGGCGCGTGTCATTTATACCCATTCTAAAAAGGTGCTTTTGACAATGTCCGGTCAGAACGCCCATGATTGGGCGAAGGTTCGCCCTAGGCATTGCCAAGTAATGTTTAGCTGTATTTCTTTTAGGACAGTTCAGTAACTCCCTGGAAAAGTTACAGTTTACTGTTTCATCTCATCGTCTTGTAAACTGCTGATGAGAGTGTCTTTTGATTAGGTCCTTCATCGCAGACCCTGTCAGACCTACGAAAGGCTCGGGTCCAAAAGGTCAGCTATGCGGTTGCCTTTGGAGTGAACGTGTCCTTTGGTCCAGCAGAGGGTGACCACATTCCTGCTGGAAGCATCCCCAAGGGCACGGTGACATTTTAGTACTAGACCTGAGGTGTAGGTAGCGTGGTCGCCTCAGGGCTAGTAGTGCCCGTCTGCAATCCGTATGGATAAGCATGACCTTATCAGTGATGTGCCTACTGATTATTACTTTTGCATCTATGGTTATGCCTGTGAGCTAAGTTTGGAGGACACTTGGCAACTCACCCATAGCACATTTCATGTTTAAGTTTAGAGATCAGAATAGATTCCACATCCTGTAACTTCTTTTGTTTTCGAACCGTCTGTGTAGATTGATTACACCTGCCACGTTTGTGTTCGATTCTCCCTGATGTCGATTTTGTAGGGTTTTTTAAAAACAAAACATGACGCAATAGAGTCGACTTTTTGCCTGCAGTAGTGGAAGAGTGGATCCCTTATCACTTGTAAATAATCGAATAATTCAAGTAGTTTTTATTTGATACCAACCGTTGCGTGGAAAATCTCTAACATAGTTAATGGCTTAAAAAACAAGCAGTCAACTGATATGGACGAAATTCCTTTAAGACTAAGATTTCCACTAAAATTGTATGAAATTATGGCTAAAATTGTCAATGCTCTGTTCGAGAAGCCATATTTCCTGATGAGCTGAAGTTTTCTTTGTTGTGCCAATAGATAACGGAGGTGATATAAAGAGTCCGTCTAATTTTCGTCCAATTTCTCTGTTATCGGTTCTTTTAAAAATTATCGAATCACTAGTAGAGGCTCGTATAAAGAACTTTCTCTCAAGGCGTAAAATACTAGATGCTACTCAATTTGCATTTCAAGAGGATTTAGTACCAGGGACGCCATTTATAATCTTAGAGTAAAGTTTATTGTGATCTTACTCATAATTATTAAAATTTAACAGTTGTTGTTTTCTGGGATCTGGCAAAAGCATTTGATTGTGTCAATCATCAGATATTATTACATAAATTAAACTTATATGGGCTTCGGGTATTTCTTTGTAATGGTTTATGTCGTATTCATCTAATAGACAACAGGCGGTTCAGGTAACGGATACTATTGGCCCTAAGACTCTGTCAGACTTTAAAAAGGTGAGTCACGAGTCGGGGTGTTTCACAGGGTAAGGTGATCTTACTCATAGTCATAAAAATTTAACAGTTGTTGTTTTCTGGGATCTGACAAAAGCATTTGATTGTGTCAATAATCAGATATTATTACATAAATTAAACTTATATGGGCTTCGGGGTATTTCTTTGTAATGGTTCAGGTCGTATTCATTTAATAGACAACAGGCGGTTCAGGTAACGAATACTATCGGCACTAAGACTCTGTCAGACTTTAAAAAGGTGAGTCACGAGTCGAGGTGTTTCACAGGGTGGGTTTTGGAATCTCTGCTATTATTGTTATATATTAATGACATTGCTTAGCTTAAAATTAGTGGTAAATTAACTTTTTTTTAGATGACACATCAATTTGTTGGTCTGGTGACAATCCCGTAGCACTGCAAAATTTAATTAATAAAGACCTTGAAACAATGAAGCAGTTGTTTGATTCAAATAAACTGCCTTTAAACATTTCAAAAACTAAATTTATGGTATTTTCTAAAAGAGACACAATCTCAACCAGGATCAACAATGAAATAATACATAAAGGATCAAATTATAGGGTTTTCGGTCTACCTATTGATAATATTCTTAAATGGCAAGCTCATTTCAGCCAAGTATGAAAACATCTAGCATCTTCCCTTTTTGCTATAAGAACGGTCTCTACATAAATAAACGATACAAAAATATCCTTGGGGGTATCTCATGCTTTTGCGGAATAGTTTTTGGAGGATATACAACCCTTTGCAGGTCTAACATATTTTTTTTGCGGCAAAAACGAGCAATTAGGATTATAGGTAAAGTAGATAGAATTGCACACTGCAGACCGTATTTAGATCTTTAAAAATCCTCACGTTTTATGATATTATTGATTATGAGAGTGTCACTTTTTGCATAAATAAAAAAATAGTATAAATATTTTTTTATTTATATTTGTATATCGCCGCGATATACACAATTACCTCACCCGAATAAGGAAGGACTTAAATCTACCCCAGTCTCTTAATATGGTTACCAAAAGTAGTTTGCATCACCACGGAATACAGGGTGTAATTTAATTGATGGCTAAAAATGCAGGATGTGATTCTTCAACTGATTTTAGGACTAAAAGTCCATATAAATAAATATGCGCAAGGAGCTCATTTTTGAGATACAGGGTGTTGAAGTTTTTTTTAAAAAATCGGGTTTTAAATTTCTCAAACACTCTTTTGCCGATTTTGTTGAAACTTGGCAGTGTTCTTTTTAGTAACAAGGGGCTAATTTAACCTTAATTAGATTAAAATTATTAATTCCAGTGAAGTGCTGGGAGACACCTTAGCGAATATTATTGGCAAAAAATTTGTATGCCACTGACTTTTTTCCCATTTTGATATTTTCTTTGGATTAAGCGACTAAAAATACAACTTTTTTATCGCCTGACCCTTTTTCGTATCTTGCTTTATTTTCGAGAAAAAAATCATTTTATGGCATGTCCCTAGATCGCACAAAAAGGCATTGTCGCGATGACTTTTTCCCCTTATTTTTTTACGCTACGTCACTGGTTGTTTTTGATTTGAGAAAATCCCATCCGTCTTTACGTTCTTTAAGTTTTGGGTACCTTTAATTCGATATTTCGCACCATTTAAATATTATTTAACAAATTACTTATTCGTGGGAATAACGAAATTATTTTAATTTACTGAGTAGGCTGGTGCCCTATTTTGTTTTTAAAATATTACATTTGAGCGAATAAGTTACTGTCCTATTTGACAAGTATTCATAAACGTGGTATTTTTTGTTAAAATTGCGAAAGTTTCTTAAATAATAAAAAAAAAAATAAGTAAACTATGCCAAGATTTACAAATTCCGAATTAGCAGATATGCATTTTACCAGCTTGCACGGGAATGCGCTTATGGAAAGGCGGATATATCAAGAGCGGTATCCAAACGATCATTCCCGATCAAGAATGTTTTCGAGAATTCACAGAGTCTTTTTGCATTGACAATAGTTCCAAAGGCACATCGCACGGTGAGAACACCGACTTAGAGGAAGCAGTCTTAAACACAATTCAGGAACATCCAGAAATAAGTACTAGGAAAATTGCGGTAACACTTAATATTTCCCATTTTCTTGTTTTGAAAATACTCGTTGAAAATTTACTATACCCCTATCATATTCAAAGGGTCCAAGCACTACTGCCTCGTGATTTTCCCGTTACGTTTAAATTTCTGCCAATGGTTTAGAAAAACTTGCTGAAAATCCTTTATTTGAAAACCCAAAATACTCTTTACTGATGAAGCTAATTTTTCCCGCAATTCCATTCGAAATTTCCATAATAATTATTTATGGGCAGAAGAAAACCCCACGCAATTACGGAGGCACATCATCAGGAGTAGTTTTTCCGCGTTGGGGATGGAATAGTTGGGGATATCCTCAGAGGACCGTTCTTTCTTCCAGGACGACTGCATGGACTATCCTACCGCCACTTTCTTGAGAACGATTTGCCAATTTTGCTCGAGGATGTACCTGTTTTATTAAGGCAAGAAATGTGGTTCATGCACGATGGTGGGAATTTCTAAATGAAGCGTTTACCGATCGCTGGGTAGGACGGGGAGGACCTCAATCTTGGACTCCCAGGTCCCCCGATTTAAATAGTTTAGACTATTTTTGTGGGGACACCCCCAAGTATTTAGTTTATACTACACCGGTTCAAACTGTAAAAGGAACTAAAAGGGAAAGAATTATAGCTTTTTGCGAAACCATAAGAAATACTCCTGGAATTTTTGAAAGGGTTCGCCAGTTATGAGAAGGAAAAATTGAATGCTGTATTCAAGCAGAAGGAGGACATTTTCAACAATTTGTGTGATAACTAAATCTGCTTAATTTTTATGTTTTTTTTCTTATTTCTTTTTTTTCCTCAGTTTTAAAAGTTTTTTTGATAATTTGTTTGTCCGTCTTTCTACATTATTTCGTTGTGATCATTGATTAAAATTTAAAAGTTTAATTACATAATACTACTAACCATTACGTATTTCTAATTTGTTTATTGTATTTGTATTGTAAACATGTATTAAAATTTAAATTGTTTCTTTTTTTTTTTTTTTTTTTGTGCGGTCTAAAGGACACGCAATAAAATTATTTTTTTCTCGAAAATGAAGTAAGATACGAAAAAGGGTCAAGCGATAAAAAAGTTGTATTTTAAGTCGCTTAATCCAAGAAAAGTATCAAAATGGGAAAAATGTCAGTGGCATACAATTTTTTTGTTAATAATATTCGCTAAGGTGTAATTTTAATCTAATTAAGGTTAAATTAGCACCTTGTTACTAAAAATAACACTGCCAAGTTTCAATAAAATCGGCAAAAGAGTATTTGAGAAATTAATAAAAACCCGATTTTTTAAAAAAACTTCAACTGTATCTCAAAAATGAGCTCCTTGCGCATATCTGTTTATATGGACTTTTAGTCCTAAAATGAGTTGAAGAATCACATCCTGCATTTTTAGCCATCAATTAAATTACACCCTATGTAATGCAATTCCTCTGAATATAAGGCGGCTTGATACCAAGCGTTTTAATAAAGTACTCAAAAGTGCGTTATTGAAAAGTGCAAACTATTCTTAGGATGAGTTTATTGTAAACATAATTCCCATATTAAGTAATTTACTGTAATTAGAAAACTAAATTTGTAAAGTGATTTGTATTGTGATTTTAGAATTAGTTACAGGATCCGTATATGTCTATAGTTGTATTGCTCTTAAAGCTTTGTTTTAATTTTATTTATAATTTTAATAATAAAAAGTTTTTGACTTTTTTAATATTGACGTTTTGTATACCTTTTATGTTTTTAGCTTTATGACTGTTTTATTTTTGATTATTGTTTTTACTTTTTCTAAATTTAGACTTCAACTAGTTTAGTTTTATGGCAATATTTTTATTTGTGTTGTTTATATTTTTGTTTTCCGTCTTGTTGGGAAAATTATTATTATTAGTACTAATGATAAGTCAAAATAGAATACCATCTCTACTAGTTTAAAGTGAATTATTGTACTGGGTGTCCAAATAAGAAAGGACGCCGGCTGTATCTCAGAAAATGTTTATCGCACAGCGTTGGGGAAAAAATATTTTTGGTAAAAGTGGTCAGGAGAAATAGCTAAAAACTATTTTCAAGTTTCTGAAACGGCCGCTTGGGGGCGTAACTGCAATGTTGAATCTAAAAAAGTGATGTTTCTGTGAATTTTGCTCTATTAACCTAACAAAAAAAATACCTGATTTTAAAAGTTGAGGATAATTTGAACCTTTGTTGTGGGACATTTTTTGCTGTATCTCTAAAAATAAAGTGGTGGGGTGTATTAAAGGTTTCCGTAAAAAACACCCTGTATCTTCAAAACGGTTATGCACGGTATAATTTTTTTTTCATAAAAAAGTACCTGAATGTTGCTTAAACAAGCTCGCCATATCTCGATATCTTGTTCCTTACCTAAAATTTAGGCCAAAGAAAATTTTATACGTCACTATCTCACAAACTATAAACCCTACAAGAAATTTTATATGACATAAATTATGTATTTTTACGGAACCTTTAATTTAGGTTTTATTATCTTTTCGCCTAAATCTTTCGCCATTTTATGAATTATAATCAATATGGAATTCGATTTTTTTTTATTATAACTCGTAAACTATTGCATTTAGACGAAAAGATTATACAACCTAAATTAAGGGCTCTGTAAAAATACATAATTAATGTTTTATAAAATTTCTTTTAGGTTTTATAGTTTTTGAAATATTTACGTATAAAATTTTCTTTGGCCTAAATTTTCGGTAAGGAACAAGATATCGAGATACGGTTTTCGCAAGCTTGTTTAGGCATTATTTAGCTACTTTTTCATTAAAAAAAATTATACCAATGCATTTAATTTTTTTGAGAAAATTAACCATTTCTGTCGGAATATCAAAAAAACCCCCTAGCGGCGACATGTAAAACTAATAAAACTTTAAATATTATAGCATTTATAGCCCAAGAAAAGCTCTTGTCAACTAGCCTAAGCTTGTTAAAATCGGCTTGGCCGTTTTAAAGATACAGAGTTTTTTTTACGGAAACCATTAAATACCCCCACCACTTTATTTGTAGAGATACAGCAAAAATTGATAAACAAAAAAGGTTCAAATTATCCTCGACTTTAAAAATCAGACATTTTTTGTTAGGTTAATATAGCAAAATTCACAGAAACATCACTTTTTAGATTCAAGATTGCAGCTACACCCTCTAGCGGCCCTTTCAGAAACTTGAAAATAATTTCCAGCTATTTCTCTTGACCACTTTTAATAAAAATATTTTTCCCCAACGCTGTGCGATAAACATTTTCTGAGATACAGCCGGCGTCCTTTCTTATTTGGACACCCGGTACAGCTTTTTGGCTTTTCAATAAATATTGATTTGATTTAGTTTTTTTAATAATACAGACAGTCACTAAAAAACTTGCCAAGTTAAAAAATAATGGAATAAAATTATGGACAGAACTTGGTCTGAGTTTAGATTTCAGTACTTTAAGAGCCCGAGATTTTTGAATAGGAACTTTTTACATAAGTGTTTTTGGTAGGATCTCCTCTTTTTTTTAAATTCAATAAATAAAAAAAATGGGGGATCCCATGCCACTTATTTTTCAGTAGATCTTGCTCTGTAGGTAGAACCTAACCATTAAACTAAATAGTACGAAAATTGCTCATTTTAATGTTCCTTGTTTGAAGTCTAATAGGTAAATGAGGTAATTTTCTATGTTTATACACAATAGTGACCTCAGATAGTCAGGCTCAATCAGATTGCAAAATTCTAAAATACCCCCTAAAACATGTTACGGCCCTGTTTCGGGACGTTCCGAATAAAAATGTGCAGTTTTCCGAATTATTTTTTTAGTTGTGTTCTAAGGCCTTCTTACAGACCAAAGTTGCTACTCCCTCGGGAAGTACGAGTTCGATAAGCTAATCAGTCAGGAGTAAAATCAGCGATTTTCAAAATTGAATATCTGAGCAATCACTTGACATAACTGTCTCCATATTTTGATTTTTTTTTTATTTCCACCAGTGGCGTTCGTACAGAATTTGACCTGCCTGTTTTGGCAAATAAAAAAAAATGTGGTATAGTTTGTCCAAGCTAACGTTTTTAGGTTGGCAATGCGAATATCCCTACATATTAGTAAATTTTGTTTTTCAGATTTAAGTTATCTAATATAAGAATTTTAGTCAGGACCGTACTGAGGGAAGGAAGTTTTAAAATTTTAATGTCTTAAAAAAATTGTTGTTAGATTACAATAACTAAATTCATCAGTATTTTTTCTTGCTGTTCATATATTTGCATAAATTGTAAAAGCTTGATGTTGCCATAATATTTTATTAAAAGTTATCATTTTCGCCTATCTAGTACAGATTAATAGTTATTTATTAAGGGTTTGTTATTTAGAAATAGTTTACACTTTTTGTACACACTTAGTCCTTAAATACACTTTCAATTAGAGCGCTTAGGTACGTAAAAAAAATGTAAAATAGTGTACACTATTTCTGAATATCAAACAGACCTGTTATGTTTTGTTATATTTGCAGGCAAACTCTTTACAGTTGAATTGAAGCATCCTAATAAAATATCTCACTATTTATTTCATCTGATATAACTTCATTAGCTGCTTCCTATTTTAAATTATAAAATAAATAAAAGAAAACAGTAATAATCATTTATTTATTCAGAGTATCATTAACACAATAAGATGCTTATATTTTATAAAATAAATTTATCAAAAACGTTGGAAGGTCGTGTTTAAGGCTTTAGAAGTGGCAGTGTCCACCAGGGGTTTTTATGAAAAAAACAAATGTATGTAATGACGAAAGAAAAATGTATGCAATCTGCACCGAATACTATCTGGA